>JUDQ01000074.1:0-113596 GCA_000812075.1 Scedosporium aurantiacum
GGAGGGGGTGGGGTGGTGCGCCGCGGGGTCGTGGAGGGCGAGGCTGGTTCGGGGGCGATGGTGACGACGATGGGCTCGGACTCCATGCGGTTCTCCAGCGTGGCGCGGAAGGCGTTCTTGAGGAGCTCGGTGACGATGTACTCTAGGTGCATGGGCACAAAGGCAAACGTCGTGTCCGGCTCGCCGTTGATGACGACCTTGGGCCGGATGCCGTACCTCAACTCGCAGATATCCGCTACCCAGTCTGCGCACAACTCCACCGTCGTCGCCGGCCTCAGCGCCGTGTCTATCACTCCGATGTAGCTCGGCCTATCCCCGTAATGCACGCTGTTCCGCGTCCCGCCGTGGGCCTGGCTGCTGTGGTGCAGAGCAATGTGCTGCTCGGCGATGAGCCTCGTGCCAATCCTCACGCGCAGGTGCTCGTCTAGGAAGCGCGTGGCATCCTGGGGCGGGATGTAGCGGCGGCATTCGAGGAAGCCGCGGGCGAGGACGGGAATGGTGTCCTGGTGGGTTGCGACGAGCTCGGAAAGAGCGGAGGTGAAGGCGACCTCGTCTTCTAGGGTTTCGATGGCCGGGGTGTGGGTGGTGTGATTGGCGTACCAGGGAAGGAGGGTGGAGAGGGAGTGGACGTAGTTTTTGTAGATCTTGTTGATGTTGGGGTTCGATACAACGATGTAGGGGAGGTTGCGAAGGGCCTGGATGCGGGAGGCGAGGCGGACGGGTATTAAGGAGAGCGTAAAGTTGGCTGAGGAGAGAAGGGCTGGTTCGGAGAGCGGGGGACGGCCATGCCTAGGGATATCTCGTGAGCAACACACGCACCACAACACACACTGTCTCTCTCACACATTCCCCCCCCCCCCCCAAAACAGTTTTCGAAAGCCATTTTTCATCAAGGGAAGAAGACCTAAATAGAATTGTACTCACTTGATGAGATCGGCCAGACTGAGCGGGTGCAGCTCTTTCCGCGCCAGTTCTGCTACCTCATGATCGGTGACGGGTCGCGGGGTGGGTGGGGACCGCGGTCCGAAGATGAAGCTATTCCAGATGCTCGTGGATATCCTCCGCCGTGCAATTGGGGCAGCTGAGAGTGTGGTGGAAGCTGAGAGTCGACTGCGGGATCGCAGGGACCTTATCGGGGTGGACATGGCTTTCATGGTGGCATGGTGAGGTGATGCTATTTTGGCGGAGGGAGAAGTTGGGATGATTCAGACCGACGGCTCGGGTTTAAGTTTTGGGGTAGGTAGGCTATACCGAAGGTGTGTAGTATGTCGGTCCAAGGTGTCTGTCTGTCTGGCAGTTGAGTAATTCACTACTGTTGGGTGGTGTCGCTGGCTGGCAGTGGGCGGTCGGATAGTCACAGTCGGTTTCGGCTAGCTCCAGTGATGAACACACTGTGCCGTGCCATCAACAATGCTCTCGTGGGCTCTTGTGGTGCTGACTGAGGAGGAACTGGGAGAGGGTGTCGGTACAATTGTACGAGGATCGAGAGGCGAGAGGGGGGCATTGGACATTGGACAATGAGGTTTCGGAACGTGGGGCAGCTGGGTCGGCAAGTGACGGCTGGTCGGCTGGCGAGGGCGGCGCTATTGGCAGATACCTTCGTAGTTACGAGTGCTGCGCTTCAGCGGGGCAATGCAGGCCGAAATTGCTGTCAACTGAACTCGTGGACAGTGGTGGCATTGAGTACAGGCGGGCCTAACCGGTGGCTATCTCCGCCATTGTCCGAGGTGGGAAGACTATGAAGACTATGAAGGTCAGGAGGGTGAAAAAAGAAGCTGACAAACTGGATGACACTGACAATATGGCACAATCAAGATCAATCGATCCCTTCGTCCACATTACACCAGGCACTTGCTTCTCTTCAACAAAACTGGGAATAAAAATACAGACAATAAAATCAATATAAAAATGAGCTTGCAAAAACAAAATTAAAATTCCACGAAAACAGTGAACGAGTCTCAATGTAAAAATAGCCAAAGAAATTCCACAATCAATAGCAATACGCATAATAATTAGACCAGCCAAAAAAAAAAAAAAAAAAAAGGAAGCATCAATCGATGTGTAGCTTATAGTTGAGTCAAGGACAAAAATGAAAGCTTCCCTACCAAGGGTCGAACTTGGAATCTTCCGATTTTAGCTACTGGAGTAACAGTCGGACGCCTTAACCATTTGGCCATAGAGAATCTTTAGAACTTGTTGAGTTAGTCGCTCGCTAATCCGCTTTATGGACCTTTCAAAACTTGGGCAATTTGTCATTGCCGTCTTGAAGTGGATCAATTGATCGGTTGCCTCAAATTCTGTTTGAAAACTGCAACAGAGCAAAATGCTCCAAACCACGAAGCTACATTGAAGCGTCCGTGTGGTGGTATTTCCGTATTCTATTGTGGGGTGTACCGAAATGATCGTGTTCTCATCTCATCCTTGGCCCGACCTCGACCTCACAACAACAATGTGAAAAGCTACGAGCTTATGATGTAATGTACTTCGTACTTTGAACAACTGCCTTGGTCTGGCAAGGAAGGGAGCAAACAATAATATTCATTTATTTGGGGTCGATAACGAATTACAATATTCCTGCTCGATACGGTTTCCTCGAACAATGAATCGTGGAGAATCGCATGCTTCCTCAAGGGAACCAACTCTCTCCGTCCGAGACGGAAACCTAGACTCGCCTCCGAACATTCCAACCACTACTTCGTAGGAATTACTGGATCCTAACAGGCTGGTCCAGCTCGACGTGTTCTACATGCTCGTGCTTCTGGAAAGCGCTAACAGCGTTATCGGGGAAGTCGACACTATATAACGACATCCCAACATCCCTGGTTAGTTATCCAGACTTGGTGGTTTCTCTCAACTCCCAGATCAGTCACTGGGATTAAACTCACGAGAAGCCCTTGATCAAGTTGTATTCGTGCCCGATCTTTCCGCCCTGGGCAACTGCGTCATCTTTGGCTCTACGAATGGCATGGCAATTAATAGGACTGAGAATAGAGAATGCAAAACGGACAGCGTAGAACCTACTGCTGGACCTGCGCGGGGGTCGCGTCTGGCTTGCATGTGACCTATACGACAACGGAGCCAAGTCAGTAAATGGACCTGTTCATCATCCAAGGCGCCCATAGGAGAGGAGCACATGCACGGTGGAAACTCACAATGTAGGTAGGCATAGTGAATGATTTCGAAGTGTGAAACTGGCTTGTAACGAAGCGGTTGGTGAGGGATGAGTGTGGTTGTGAGGACGATGATGGGAAGCGAGTTGCGGGGATGCCTGGGCGCCTGATGGACTTTATAGATGTCGCCCGAGCAGCCGAGCCAGCTGCAGCACGCATTCTAGACCTTAGCTGTGGATAATGTAATTGAATGGACTCGTGCTTGGGTAAACAACACTGAATCAGACGGAATCAATCAATTTGCTAATATTGGCGCCTGCTACTGTCCTTTGTCCTCTCACAGCCCGAATTGAAGCTTACGTTGGTTTCAACTACAGCGACGTCAGCTGGAGTCCTCCCAGGCTCCAGGTTACAGACTCCAGGCTCATGTAATGTACATATAGTGTAGTGTACTAGATGTACGGAATGGATGTGCTGGATGTACTTTGTGTGTTGAGACATCCAGGTCCTGTCGCATGAGATTGAGGCAAAATACGTCATCAGCTCATGGGCTGGGGCCCGGGACCTTTTGTTCCAGCTTAATGTCTTGAGGTACAGGCGGAAAACTGGTCAAGTTTTAGGATTTGACGGTCCTTATTCCAGTTGTTTTAGCACCTTCCTTTTTGACTTCGACTACCGAAGGGACTTCTACGCATGAAGTATTTCATGCGATGGGACTCTGCTAGACTTTTTGAGAGAGATAGTATGAAAGCTGCAGAACGCGCGGATGTCGTGCGTCTCAGTCTCAGGCAGCCATTTAGGTACTTGGCGATTCGGCCTGGAGAGAAACGCCATCGATCGGGCAGACTAGGAACACTTTGTAAAATCAACCCACTTGATCAATGTGACTGGCACCCCTCCACGTTTTGGATGTCTCTGTGAGGGGATTGTGAGGGGATGGTGAGAGGGAGGGGCTGGTTGGTGGGGTTGAATCTGATCGAGATCGCTTATCGATAAGCTGATAAGATAAGGCGACGGCGAATTTTTTGGAGACCAGGGTAAAAAAGTTCAAACGTCGAGCATCCAAGCGACGAAGAAAAAAAAATCCATGCTTTGGATCGATCTTTTCGGAGCACCATCAACCCAACATGGAGGCCCAAGTACATAAGCCTCATCGGAAGGCCAAGGAGAAGAAGAAGCATACCGGAGGTATGCTATAAAATTGTCATTTAATTGCTGATCGTGGCCTGCAGGACTGACCCATCTCTAGACAAGAATCCAAAGGCCTTTGCTTTTGCGAATCCCGGCCGGCTTCAACGAACGGCGGCACGGTCGCACGATGTACGTTGCCATCGCAATGCTCAATTATTACAAGGCACTCTTTTTTGACCATCTACTTACTTCAATTTCTACCATAAGATCAAAGAGAAGCGTCTGCACGTGCCCCAGATCGACCGTCTCCCCGATGAACCCCCGCCGAGACTCGTCGCCATCGTCGGCCCCCCCGGCGTCGGCAAGACGACCCTGTTAAAATCCCTTATCCGCCGATATGCGAAAGAGACTTTGTCTGATCCTCAGGGGCCCGTAACCGTTGTTACTTCGAAGAAGCAGCGCCTGACGTTCCTCGAGTGCCCCAACGAGCTCGAAGCCATGGTCGACGTGGCCAAGATTGCTGATATTGTTCTTCTCATGATTGACGGAAACTATGGCTTCGAGATGGAGACCATGGAGTTTCTCAACGTCCTGGCCGCTACTGGTATGCCCGGCAATGTCTTCGGCATTCTCACTCACCTCGATCTCTTCCGGAAACCCCAGGCCCTGAAGGATGCGAAGAAGAGGTTAAAACGCAGGCTGTGGACCGAGCTTTACCAAGGCGCCCACCTCTTCTATCTTTCTGGTGTGCTTAATGGACGATATCCCGACCGCGAAATTCACAACCTTTCCCGATTCCTTTCCGTTATGAAGAACCCTCGCCCCCTTATCTGGAGGAATACCCACCCTTACACCGTCATCGATAGTTTCCGAGACATCACTCATCCTACCAAAGTCGAGGAGGATCCCAAGTGCGATCGCTCCATCGTTCTTTCGGGTTATCTTCGTGGAACGAACTTTGCCTCGAGTGGCCAGCGAATTCACGTCCCGGGCCTGGGAGACTTCACCGTTGCCGGCATCGAAGCGCTGCCTGACCCGTGTCCGACCCCGGCTATGGAGCAGGCGGCTGCCAAGATAACGGGCAAGACGGGGAGAAGGCGCCTCGACGAAAAGGAAAAGAAACTGCACGCTCCCATGTCGGACAGAAGCGGTCTCAAAATCGATGGTGATGCTATCTGGATCACGCGAGAGAAAGGTTTCACCTTTAACAAGGATGCCGAGAACCAAGAGCTAGGCGAGGGTGAAGAGCTCATCATTGGCCTGCAAGGTGAACGTAGGCTTTTAGGTCAGACCGAAGACGGTGTGCAGCTCTTCAGGGGAGGTGAAAAGATTGGCAAAGATGCGCTAGAAGCAGATGATGAGGATGAGGAAGACACCGGACGAAAGACGCATCGCCAGCCTAGGCTCGCCGCGGCAAACGACGACGACGACTCCGATCTTGAAGACGTCCCCGATGATGAAGGCTTCGTTAGTGGTGAAGAGGACGGCGAGTCAGACGTCGAGGACGAGTTCAACGAGGGCAAGCTCGGAAAGTTGTTCCGTAACGGAAGCCGCAATGAGAAGCCTGGGCAAGATGATGTTGCCTTTGCTGACAGTGACTCTGACCTTGGCTCACTCTCGTCAGGAGACGAGGTCGACGGTGAAAATTATGATGATGACGACGAGGAGTACGACTCGGACGAAGAAGCGGCCGCTTTGCGATGGAAGGATAACCTCGCTTCGGTGGCAAGGAGTATGCACGGAAAGCGACAGGCCTATCGCACTGCAGATCTTGCCAGGTACATCTACGACGACTCTATGACGCCTCGCGATGCGCTTCGGAGATGGAGGGGCGAGGATGACGAAGAGGAGGAGGAGGATATTGAAGAGGATGACGACGAAGAATTCTTCAAGAAGGCGAAACATGAGGAAGATGAGATAGTTGAAGACCGCCAGATTCCCATCTTCGACTATGATGAACTTGCTACGAAATGGTCGCAGGAAGACATCATCGAGTCTATCCGCGAGAGGTTCGCAACGACCTCCTTAAGAAGAGGAGGAGGAGGAGGGGATAGCGACGACGAGGATGGAGATGACTTTGACGGATTCGATGAAGGGGATGAACTCGAGGGCGATGAAGACGGCGACGAGGACGAGGATGGTGACGACGAAGGTGATGGCGCCTTCGAGGATCTAGAGACGGGCGAGGTCCACGGCAAGATGGAATCGGAATCGCCCGAGCCCGTCGAGGACCTTGAAGCCGAGCGTGAGAAGAACGCGCGCAAGAAGGAAGAACTCAAGATGCGGTTCGAAGAAGAGGATCGTGAAGGTTTCTTCAACGACAAAGCGAACGCCCGAAAGGAGGCCGGTACCACGGCGGATGAATTCGGCGAGGATGAATGGTACGATGCACAAAAGGCCATGATCCAGAAGCAGCTGGACATCAATAAGGCGGAGTTCGAGCAGCTCGACGAGAGGCAGCGGATAGCCGTCGAGGGCTACAAGGCCGGCAAATACGCCAAGATTGTGCTCGAGGGCGTACCGGCCGAGTTTGTGGAGAACTTCAAGACTTCGACGCCCATCATTCTCGGCGGCTTGACGCCGACAGAGGAGCGCTTCGGCTTCGTCCAAGTGCGGATCAAGAGGCATCGATGGCACAAGAAGATTCTCAAGACGAACGATCCTCTCATCGTTTCGCTGGGCTGGAGGAGGTTCCAAACCCTACCCATCTACAGCATCTCCGACTCGCGGACGAGAAACCGCATGCTCAAGTACACGCCCGAACACATGCACTGCTTCGGAACCTTCTACGGCCCGCTCATCGCGCCCAACACGGGATTCGTCTGCTTCAACTCCCTCTCGGGCAACACCTCGGGCTTCCGGATAGCCGCGACGGGCACGGTCCTCAGCGTCGACGAATCCACCGAGATCGTCAAGAAGCTCAAGCTCACGGGCGTCCCCTACAAGATCTACAAGAACACGGCCTTCATCAAGAACATGTTCAACTCCTCCCTCGAGATCGCCAAGTTCGAGGGGGCCGCCATCAAGACGGTGTCCGGCATCCGCGGCCAGATCAAGCGCGCGCTGTCCAAGCCCGAGGGCTGCTTCCGCGCCACCTTCGAGGACAAGATCCTCATGAGCGACATCGTGTTCCTGCGCGCCTGGTACCCCATCAAGCCCCACCGCTTCTACAACCCGGCCACGAACCTCGTCGGGTGGCAGGCCATGCGCCTCACGGGCGAGATCCGCCGCGACGAGAACCTGCCCACGCCCAAGGACCGCAACTCCCAGTACCGGAAGATCGAGCGCGTCAACCGCCACTTCAACCCCGTGCGCGTCCCCAAGGCCCTCGCGGCCCAGCTTCCCTTCCGGTCGCAGATCGTCGAGGCCAAGAAGCAGGGGAAGAAGACGTACATGCAGAAGAGGGCCGTCGTGCTGGGCGGCGAGGAGAAGAAGGCGAGGGCGCTCGTGCACATGCTCTCGACGATTCAGAGGGACAAGGATCAGAGGAGGGCCGCGAAGAAGGAGGAGGGGAGGAAGGCGTATAGGAAGAAGGTGGCGGAGATGGAGGAGAAGAGGGCGGGGAGGGAGAAGAGGGACAAGCAGGAGTTTTGGAGGAAGGAGGGGAAGAGGAGGGCTGGCTGGGATCAGGGAGGTGGGGGCAAGAAGCAAAAGGTTTGATGGAGGGGCAAAGAGACAAGACTGGTTGCGTAGGTGGTGGTATTTTGAAATCATTTCAAGGTTTTCTTCTTTATCTATTTCATATGGCGCTATTTTAAAAAGAGTAATACAAGCTGCTTCATTGTTTGGATTATACGAAATATATATATCTTATACACCAAATTAAGTATCTGGGCTCTAAGTTCTTATCCTCCTTGATCTTTTCCACAACTGTCCTTATTCCTCTCCTCTACTTGGTCTTCCTATCCTTCCCTCTTACTCCCTAGCGGCATTACACTCCTCTCCCAGAGGCAAGATGTTGGGAAGAGGTCCGACGGGAGTGATGCTGTAGGGGTTGATCTGGGTGTGGCTCTTGGTGTAGTGCCACTTGATGTGGTCGAACTGGGTGGTATCCTTGAAGGCAGGGTGGTTCCAGTAGAGGTTACGCAGCCACCTGTGGATGTAAGGGTATCCAGAGCGGATGTCGCGGATGTTGCATTTGAAGTGCTGGACGTAAACGGGCTATTGTCGATGTGTTAGGGAAAGTTGTGAGCGAGAGAGAGAGAGAGAGAGAGAGGGAGAGAGAGAGAGAAAAGGCTGTAGCCAGTTGGAGGAGGGGTATTGGACTTACATCAAAGCGGGCGATCGTGACATAGCTGGAGAAAATCTAAGTGTTAGACTCAGAGAAACTTCAAAAGGCCGAGTGGGAGAAGGGTTGCAACTTACAGTCGGATATCAGCTTCGGTAATCTCCTTGCCAAAGTAATACGGCCCCTCACTCTCCGTCTCCTTCAAATGCTTCTCAGTCCTATCCAGCGCCTCGAAAAGGTTGACAACATTCCTGGTATACGCCTCCTGCGTCGTCGCGAAACCCGACTTATACACGCCGTTATTAATCAAATCGTACGTCCACTCGTTCGCCTCGTCGATCTTTTGGCGAAGCGGTTCGGGGTAAAGCTTGATGGCGCGGTACTTTTCGTCGATGAGGTCGTCGAACTCGGTGTAGAACATGCGGATGATCTCGCTACTCTCGTTGCTGACGATGGTCTTTTGCTTCTTGTCGTAGAGGACGGGCACGGTGAAGCGGCCGGCGTACTCCTTTTCCGACTCGAAGTAGACGTCGCGGAGGTGGGTGAAGGATTCGTGGCCGGGGATGGGGTCGGGGATGACGTTTTCGCCAGGGATGTCGGGCTCGCCTTCTTTGACGAAGCGCCAGCCTGCGAGTTGTCGTTTGTTAGAGATTTGTGCAGAAGGTTTCCTTTGAATTGGAGCTTACCCTGGTTGCCTAGGTGCCAGTGGACTACAGAGAAGGAGATGATGTCCTCAAGACCCTTGAGCTTCCTGGTAATCAAGGTTCGGTGAGCCTGAAATAGTAGTGTTAGATCCACATGGCGAAGGGTAGTCTGGAGTTAGAGAGTTCGGTGGAACACTTACCCAAGGGCACGCATATGAGACAAAGAGATGGTACCTCCCCTTCTCGGGAGGAAACTGGGCACCAGGCTCCTTGGAGATGAAGTTCCTGAATGAGCTGACTTGGCGCTTAAACTCGCCGGACTTGTCGCCAGGCTTGACCCAGTCGGTGATGCCCTGAATCGCGAACGCGGGATTGTTAGCAAGACGAAAGTCTTGGAGATGGCGGGGTTTGTGCGGGGCAACAAAGCAATTGACGTCTCGCGTAGTGTCTCCCAAAGACAAAGAGGGCGAGGAGAAATGATGGGCTTTTCCCCAACCCAAACATCGAATGCCTTAACTTACCGCCATTGTCACGAAGTTGTGTGTTGATGTTGGGGAGATTGAATTTGTGGCTTCAAGAGTTGGTCTGCCTGAAGGTGAAGGCGATGGGAGATGGAGTTTGGAAGTTCTAGCACTGGAGGCTACTGATCGGATATTACACGTTGGCGTAGATGCAGCTGTGAGTGGTGTAGCTGCACTTAAAGCTCGAAGTATGCGTGGATTCGGGTTACTTGTACAGGCAAGTTGGATATAGCAGTGAGGGTTTGCACGGGAGAAGGATTTCCAAGCTCGCATGGTTAGATCGTGAGTTCCTCAGGAGCAGGAGGGCGGGGTATCAGGAGCTTTTTTATATACACCATAAACTCTCTTCCATTCGCAGCATTTAAGCTTATACAGAACAGCTACGGCAGCTCAATTGCTGAGTGTGATGGCTGAATTCAAAGAGGGAGCGAAATCTGGTCTGACAGAAAGATTGGTCATGATCTAATGATGCAAGTGTGTTTCTTAGCTCCAAGCACTTGAGATACAAATTTGTCAGTCAGTGGTGTCTAAAGTGTGACGTAAGGATTTCGGAGCATTGGAGCATTGGAGCATTGGAGCATTGGAGCATTGGAGCATTGGAGCATTGGAGCATTGGAGCATTGGAGCATTGGAGCATTGGAGCATTGGAGCATTGGAGCATTGGAGCATTGAAGCATTGCAAGGGTGGGAACCGGCAAGAGCGAAGGGGCCAAACTCAACAATGAAGAGACTCGGAAGGTTCACATGGGCCAGGAACAGTTCTGGTTAGCCCATTTTTACATAAGCCTGCTGCTGATTAATGAAGACTGGCACACTGCAGTCGCGATGGTGCGCAGTCCGGAGAAGTCTACCAAAACTGCAAAAACTGCAAGCAAAAATATTCCCCAAGAAGCATTGCATCATAGCACAGTCTTCAAGTGGACCTTCTTTACTAATGGAGCATGGCCCCTTCTTCTCCTTGCTCTGGCTCGTGCACTCTTTCCAGAATGGTTCCCTTGCACCTGCTGTTGGTAATCTCGCGTGTCCCTCCACCATACGTTTATGTCATAGTCATAATCTTAGTTACTTCATACATGCGAGGTACAATTTTGATTGTCATTGTCCCTGAGGACGATGGCACCAAACTGTACTGGAAAGAGAGCTCAACTCCTCACAATGAGACCTGTAGTGCAATTCTCGCTCAAGTACCACCAGCCCGTCCTGCCAAAACAGCACAGCCTGACCACAGGATCAATGAAATAATACCTCCAGAGCCTAGTCCTTCACATGTACACTGCCACTATCCAATGCCCCAACAGCCCGTGCTTACAGCCTGTGCTTTTCTGCGAGCTTCCACACGAGCCGAGATACGGAGAAACCCTTGCTGGAAGGGGAGAAGGATCAATCCTCATCATCCACCAGGACTTCACCCCAGAGTGAGGGGCTGTCGCAGCTATTCAGACTCTCTGACGCCTAACGCCTAACGAAACAGAGTGCGAGAAGTTAGCAGCCACCCCCGGCCTAATTTGGCTCCTGACTATGATCATTCTTCACCCATTTTTCCACTTCCACGCCAAACAGCAAAATCGTCTCGGCCTCCGAGGTCCGTCGTTTCCGGTATTAATGAATTGCGAACAAACAACGACATTCTCGACCGACCGACCCCTTGGCATGCCCAGACTTTTACCTTAAACTCGAGTCCATCCGATAATCCGATATTCATACCCTAACACGTACATTCTTACGAATCCCGGTCTGCTGCCCCACAAACTTCTTTAAGCGTTGAGCCCGCCGCCCTTCGGCCATGCTGCTCGTACATCAGGTCGGCAGCGTCAAACTCGGCGAGGTCGTCCGCTACACCGTAACCTATATACCCTCTCAGGATCGCATCCTCCCTTCCCCTGAGAAGCTCTATGTGCGCATACGGAACACCTGCGCCCTTGTGCTGCGAGGCGCATTCGTCCATGGGCCCTACACTCTCTCCGTATCGGCCTATCCGGCCACCTTCAATCCCAACGAAAAATTCAAGGACGCCCGACGATATGGCGTCCCCGAATTCGAACCCATGGTCAAGGCGTCGAGCTCCTGGGAATGCGAGCTGCTCGTGCCGGAAAATATAAGACAAGAAGCTGGGATCGGTAACAAATTGCACTTTGGCAAGGGCCCTGAGCATGATGGCGAGTCAGTCTCGTGGGTAATAGAAGTGGCATCGCAGGTGATATTCTCGTCCTCCGCCGCCGTGTCCTTCGAGGTTCTTGTCGCGAGGGACAAGAAATCGCTCGACCTATCTACGAACTCGTCGGTGCCACGAGGCGCACAGCCGGGGAGGGTTAGCGACCACCAGCCTGTGCCCGAAGAGACATGCACGTGTTTGCATCACCACCACCTACTCCACCACCATCATGCTCAACCGAAGGGCGTGTTTTCGAGGGCGATTCGCCTCAAGGTCGAAGATACTGGCGTCCTATGGAACACGCCGCCCCTGCCTCAATGGCCGGTCTGTCAGCATCGGCACGTGCCCTCTGAGACGACTCCCGTACCCGAACCGAGACGGAAGCAGAAGAATATACACTTGGTGGTGCTGACCCATGGGCTACATAGTAACTTGGGTTCAGACATGCTGTTTTTGAAAGAGAGCATAGACGCCGCTGTGAAGAAGGCCAAGGCGGATGCGAGAGCTAGGCGTGCTCGAGAGCGTGCTGAGAGGAGGAAAGAGAAAGCTTCACATGGCTATTCGGCTGAATCTTCGCACGACTCTGATAACCCTCATAAACAAAGTGCGACAAGCAAGAAGGACGGCAAGGCACCAGCCAGGGACGACGATCTCAGAAATAGTGCCGACCCGAGCGAAGATCAAGATGACGATCGTACCATTGAAGAGGACCCGGTGGAGGAGGACGAGGAGGTCATTGTTCGTGGCTTCTCGGGCAATGCCACGAGGACGGAGAGAGGAATCAAATATCTTGGAAAGCGACTGGCGAGGTACATTCTATCTATGACATACCCAGACCAACCATACATCCCTCCATCCTCACAGGCGGCCTGGCAATCGCTCTGGGCCGAAACCACCGGCGAACCCAAGAGTCAGGTAAAGCGAAAATTGGCCGAGCTCAGCGCTGAGGGACACGTGCGCCCCTTCAAGATCACGAGCATAAGCTTCATCGGCCACTCACTGGGCGGGTTGATCCAGACCTACGCGGTAGCTTACTGCCAAAAACACTCACCAGAAATCTTTAACCTCATTCGCCCAGTCAACTTTATTGCCTTGGCCTCTCCTTTCTTAGGCTTAGGGAATGAGAATCCACTCTACATCAGGTTTGCCCTCGACTCCGGTCTCGTAGGGCGGACAGGTCAGGATTTGGGGCTTGCATGGAGGGCACCTATTCTCGCGCGAAATGGGTTCGACGCCATCATGAGTAACCTCGGTGAAATGGCGCAGAAGAAGTTGAAAGGAGAGAATCACCCGGAATCGAAGCCCCTGCTACGTATCTTGCCTACGGGTCCCGCGCACACCGCGCTTAAAAAGTTCAGGAATCGGACTGTCTATTCGAACGTCGTCAACGACGGCATCGTTCCTCTCCGAACGAGCTGTCTTTTGTTCCTAGACTGGCAAGGTCTCGGCCGTGTGGAAAAGGCGCGGAGGGATGCCGGTCTTGTCGGCACGGCGATCGGCTTTGGCTGGGCTGAGCTTACAGGAACCAGCTTGTCAACGGCGCGTCGGCCTCAGCTACTTCCCGAAGATGATGAGGAGGATAGGGAGCCCTCGGGCAGCGCGACGCCGTACCAGGAGGACTCGCACATTGTCCCTCAGCCATCTCAGGACGCTATGCTTGAGGATGACAGGCAGAGTCTCATGGCAGCATCGATCTACCGTGAGAGCTCAGAGCAGCCGCGAATCGATTCTACTAGCGTTGGGCAGTTCACCAATTTTTTCTCTAACCTTTTCCGTATCAACGAAAGCCCCAGGTCACCTCCACCTACCCCAAAGTCCCCATCGCCTGCGCCCTCTAGCAAGCAATCTCTAATCTATAGACGAAGCCAGACCATCAAGTCTGAGGATTCTTCCGGTGCGTGCTCGTCCTCGGCTCGGTCCAGAGTGACATCAGGATCCGAACTGGACGATACGGAAAGTAGCGTCACGGCGCCTCCGACGACTACAATATTCGAGTCTGCTCACGACCTCATTAACCCTCAAGTTCCCGACCTGCAATTCCTTCTCGACCCTGCAAAGCGTCCCCGTGCTATTTTCCACGACAGGGTGTATCATCCTGAAGATATCCCCCCGCCCCCTGTCAAGAAGCGAGGCGGCAATGGGCTGAATATGCGGAGGAGGACTTCAGGCAATAAGAATACCCCGTCGGGCGCCGCCACGCCAGTGCAATCACCTCATCCTGCCGGAGCGCCTGGCCAGGAGAATATTCCCGATTGTTCTTTGCAGTCCAAGGATAAGCTAGCGACAGAAAGGGAACTGAACGGCTCATCTCAAATACCCAACAAGGAGGAGAAAGGCAAGCTGAACGGGAAAGAGAAAGAAAAGGAGAAGGAGATTGGCAAAGAGAAAGAAGCGAAGCAAGATACTGTTGTCGACGGCTCAAGTATGCGTGTCGAAGAAAAGATTGCTCGAGCTTACCACCATGACTTGTCATGGCGCAAGGTCCTTGTCAAACTAGAGCCTGATGCGCACAACAACATTATTGTGCGACGCATGTTCGCCAATGCGTTCGGCTGGCCGGTTGTGCACCATCTCGTTGAAGCGCACTTCAGCGACACGGTAACTGCGCGACGCCTCGACTCGGAGGAAGACAAACTTGAACGAGCTTTCATGATTCACATTCCGCCGGACAGACGCGGCAGCGAAGTGAGAGATGCCATTCCCGCTAAAGAGGGTGATGAGAATGCAGATCGAGCAAAGGAAATAGCAGCCGAGAAGAACAAAGAAGAAACGCCGCAGCCCCTCCAACGCACAGCGAGTGAGGTTCGCGAGGCTGAGGACATCGTGGCCGACCTGCCTGCTACGCCGACCACCACGGCGACCACGGCTACGCAAACTCCTACTGGCGTAGTAGCTTCTCGCCCACCTTGGGATTCGGCGGAGGACGCCGGGGCTGGCACCAGCGCCAGCTGGAGCAGGCCGGGAACCGCAGGTGGATCAATGCGCAGCGTCGTGAGGGTTGACTCGATGACGTGGAGCGATCGGGATTGGGCGGACAGCGAAAACGATAGCGAGCTAGAAACCTCGCCCACGAGCGGGTCCAAGGCGGGCGGGCCGTCGGGAGCCAAGCCGGGAAGTCCGGGATTCGGAACGGCGTGGAATTGGACCGAGAAGATTGTGGGGAAGAAGCACCCGCCAAGGAGTAAGACGCCGACGCTCAAGGCCGAGCCTACATTGGCTGAAAGCTCGGGGTCGCAGGCGGAGAGCAGGACGAGTTCTCAGGCATGATTTTCTTTTCTTTTTCTTTTCTGGCATAGAATTTTTCTTCTTCTTCTGTTTCAATTAGCAAATGCATCTAGATGAAGGAGGTTTTTGGTTTGTTGGCGAAGCCTTTTTCTTGGCATCCATATTAAAGTTGGCATACTCTGTTGTAATACTCGGTACATAAAAACCATTTATTTTCTTGGATTTTATTTGATTTCCTGGTGTTTGGTCCTTTATATCTGTGATGCTACTATAAAAGGAATAATCTCAGCAACACGTCATCTTGAAACAACCTCTACTTGTCCCCCATTTCTCCCCTATTCCTCTTGTCACCTCCAATGGATCCCTCTCGGAAGCGAGATGAAAAGATCTGTATATAAATTCGGACCTTTGAGTCTGGTCACATGATTCTAGGATAGGGAAGCGGTCGAGACGTCGATCGCCAAACGCACAATAACTTCAGGTATCCACCAACCCTGTTACGGAGCGGATCGAAGAGAATGGAGGAGGCATTATAAAGAGGAAGTCACTCTCTGGATGATGGATGACCTCGAAAATCCATCCCAAGGACCTCTAGACCCCGGCTCCCTTACTACCCAATCGGGCGAGCGGGCCAACGCTCAACGCCGAAAGGTGCGGCGCGGCACGTCAAGCTGCTGGGAATGCAAGCGCCGCAAAATCCGGTGTGATTTCGAGCCAGCCTCACGCACTGCTTGCGCCTCATGCCGCCGCCGGGGGACTAGGTGTGTGCCACAGTTACTCTCGGAGGATGATGTCGATCGGGAATACCGTGAGGTCGGGCACCGGATTGATCGGCTCGAGTCGCTTGTGGAGGGACTGATGAGACGTGGCATTCCTCATTTGCATCCTGCGCAAAGAGCACTCCGGCCGCGCTACGACATCACGCGGGACCTACGGCATCTGAGTTCTGGGCCGTCGTCGTCGTCGTCGGGCGTTTCGTTGAGTAGTCTAGTTTACTCCTTTTTACCCACTGCTACTTCCGCGAGTCTTATTATGCGGCACGGGACGTTTCTCACCATGTCTATGGGTCGTGCAAGGGAGCCCCTCGAGCCCCTCATCGAAGCCGATGCGTCTCTGCAAGGCTTCGATCCGCTACCCCCACCGTCTTCACATCCCATCGTTCTCGCCGCAAAGCTCATCCAGCTTGCCATATGCCTACGGCACATGAACCCGCAGGCGGACGTCTCGGCCCTAAAGTTAGGTAGCTGCTCCGTGCGCGACGTAGCGGACCACTACTTCCTCGCTGCGGCCCAACACGTCACGGCCAACGACGCCCTCGTGAGTTCAATGGAGGGACTGGACGCCCTTATGCTCGAGGGGATATATCACCTGAACGTGGGAAATATGCACAACGGGCGGGCCGTCTTCCGTCGCGCCGTGGGCATCGCGCAACGAATCGGATTGCACCGCGTATCGACGGCGTATACTACTGACGGCGGTGGAGGGCTATCTGCCCACCGGAGGGCTTCGGTGCTGTGGGCTAGTCTTGTGTGTAGCGAGAGATATCTCTCACTGATGCTGAATTTACCGGTTCTCGAGGTCCCGGAGGCCAGTTTTGCGAGTAAGGGGCATATTGAAGATGCGGCGCCGCATAGGAAGTTGGACCGTTTGCATGGGGTTATAGCAGGGAGGCTTTCAGCGAGGAACGGGCGGATGAAGAGCTGCTCCACGTCGTCATCCGTTGGGGTACCGGCGGATAAATTTTACGAGGAGACAAAGGGGATAGACGAGGATTTAAAGAGGATTGCGAGGATGGTGCCTACGAGGTGGTGGTTACAACATACGATATCTTCTCCCAGGGCCACGGAGGAGAGTGCCATTGCGGAGACGTCCAAGTGCGTATCGCAGATTGACCAGTACTACCTGATCCTCAACACGCATTTGCCATACATCACGACCCAGCCTCACGAGCAGCAGCCGCCGACCGACTCTACGGAGGGCGGTGGTAATAATGGCGACGTGAGACGAGACTACACCTACAACAAAGTCACGGCCGCAACCGCCGCGCACGACCTCCTTTCGCGCTTCCTCGCGAACCAAAACTCTAAACACGCCCTCATCTGCAGCCGCGGCCACGAAGCCAAAGGCGTAACAGCAGCCATGGCGCTTCTCATCGCGCACATCTCCGATAAGGCACCCCCCAGTGTGCTGGAACATCGACGGCCGGGAGATTTAGACATGGTTGAGCGCATGATGGAGAGGTTGGAGCAGCTCGGGAGAGAGACTCGCGATGTTATGAATGCGGAGTGCGCGAGGGCGATGAGGAGGTTGGTGGAGGTTGAGGCCGAGGTTGCCGGGGGGGATGTTGGGTATAGTTGTGCGTGGGAGTATGGGCGGTGTGCGAGTGAGGTTGCGGTTGGGCGGGGGGTTGTTTTGGAGGATGGGGAAGGGGGAGTGAAGATGAGAATTCCATATGTTGGGGAGGTTACTCTTAGGCGTTTGTGGGATGTGAGGCCCCCGGCGGCTGTTCCGAGCCTGGATGTTAGGACTGCGATGTTTCGTGAGAAGGATCCTCTGACAGGCTGCCCTGACGACAGCACCTTGGAGATAGGATCCGTTCTTCTCTTCTAAGCCATAGGCTTTCTTGATTCGCTCCATTTCTCCCTGTTGACCCCTTCAACCGGCCTATTTACCCTCCTCACGATACTCAATCCTACCTATGCTACTGACATGAATGATTCTTTTTCCCCCCTTCCCACGCTCTCTGTGACATTCACAAGTCTCCTGGATGAAGCTTTCCCAATTCTAAACGGCTGCTCGTTTCCACCTCTAAAGATCATCCAGTCTTTTAGGACTCCATGACCTCTCAATGTGCTGCCTGCACTGCATCTACATGCTCTAGGCAAGTATCATCAACCTATCCTCATCATCTCTTATATACGCATGTGGAAGAGGTCAGGGACAGGCTAACATGGTGTCACCTCGCTCATTTGTCTAGATTACTTGTATGTCTCGCCTCGCCTCGGACTATATTTACAAACGAGAGTGGCCGAAAAGGAGATGGGTAAGCGGTTGGCACAAGGGGGTCTTGCACGAGTCATCGCTGTCGAGATTCTGGAGCCGGTGCACGTATAGTTGAGAGGTCGTCTCTGATACATTGATAGTTTTCTTTTGGACTTGGCCAAGGTGATAGATAGCATTAGGACGCTGTAAATAAAATGGTGTTACCTCTTACCCTTTCCCGACTACGCGATATCAAGTGTTTGGCTCTTTTGACAACCTACGTCTTGCAGCAAACACACTCGGGTGAGATCCGCGTCGAGAACATCGCAGAAGAAAAGCTCGCGCGGCAGCCCTATCACTTTTATTATTCCGCTCCCACACGGCATTGCATCGAGACGCCCATCCAAGCCAATCCTCAGATCACAGCCTTTAGCCGTCCTAGCCATGACTGAAATCCAGGTTTTCCCTCTTTGTGTCCTTCCCCGGATTTCCCCATCATCACCATGGCTCCCACGTTGGGCTTTGGCCAAGCAAGATAGGATCAAGAAATCATAAGAAAATCAAGAAACACAGTTAACCAAGGCAGAGCAGTCATACCAGAGCAAAATCCTCCCGTCCCTTCTAAACATTGGATCAACCACCTTTTCGTTTCCAACGTCCTGAGGGTGAAACGTAAAATCAAGAAATCGAAGATCAATGTTTTGTCTTCCATCCATATAAACTCTTCATCCGTTCCAAATCGGACCGCAAAGCGACCCGTGAATGCCCTGCTATGTTTCCACCAACCTCGAGAGCCATCCAAAAGAGTCCCATGGACTAGTAGTAGGAAACTCGAGAGGGTGGGAATGCCCCGGTTTCTGGTTGGGTTTGGTAGAGATATTCTCTAATTCTCCTGGTTGGTTATGGTTAGTATTTCCCTATCACGGTGGGAAAATCCCCTCGGGATCTGTCTCTGCCGTGTCCGTTTCCGCAATGCCCTCTGATGCGCTGGGGACTGGGAAAGGAATTAGCTGGTGCCGAGGGTCAATCAATTCCGTACTTTGGGTCTGCCTCGCTGATCACAAAACGACAAGACTTTTTAGCTCGCTTCATCTTTTTTTTCTCATTCTTTTATTTGGTGTTTGGGAGGGGGACGAGAGCAATCCATTTCTTCCCGTTCAACTTTCTGGGGATCGGGAACGAGGATGCGTCGACCAAGTTGATACACGACGGAGATGTGCGTCCACATTCTCCATTACCCCGGGCGCCGTGCTTGCTAGGGACTACCAGCGGGATGCAGTTTAGCTTATATCTCAGGATTGATATAGGATAAGGGAAGGCCGCGGGACACGTAATTATAACAAGGAATATGGAGCGTATAAATGCAAGTTGTCGGCGATGGTCGATATAAACGTTGCAAGTCGTCCCGAGCTGCTCAGGATTCACCGCTAGCATTAAGCTCACGAACGACGCCCCCGCCCTCCGCCCCCCTCTCCTCTCTCGGAGAAAAAGCCACATCGAGACAAGAATCCACCATGGTTCTCCGAGCTTTCTGTTTCACAAGCGGGCGGGCGGGGATTCGGCGGGGCGGGAGAGAAAGAAGCCCGAGACGAAGCAACTTCGGAGGCTGAAAGGTGTGGGGGAAGGACGTGTCTTGTGATGTGTCAAACAACCCATGTTCCCTGTCCATTTCTTTATTCTGTTCCATCTAGATTTTTGAAGAAATCGCCGAGATCAAAAGAAAGTTTCAGACAAAAAGTAACAGATCGAGACACTCTTTTCTACAGGGGTACGCGGCAAAGTCAAGGGCGGATAAGACTCAGTGCCATCCGAGTGCGGAGAGGCAGATCTACGACGGTTGTGTCGGAAGATACAATCCAGACAGCGGCGGAGAATGCTACGTCAGGTAGTGTTGAGACCCGGTGTCAAAAGATTATAAGTCGAGGAGAGAAGAAAGACGATCGATCCCATATCGGATGGTGATGTGTTATAGATGTTGTGCATGTCGTCAAACCCCAGGCCCTGGCCGTGTCTAAGACGATTCTGTTGCCGTCTCCAGAGAAGGACTCGAGGCTATCTGAGACGAGACACTTACGGGCCACGCGTTAACAAGAAGAGCAAGGTCATGGGTTCTTCCGAAAGAAATTCCACATGAGTGCCCTAAGACATGCCAATGTGGGTATGGAGTCGTAGAGGAGACGTAGCGGTCTTGTGTGTGTGTGTCTGCCCCGTACACTTCCGTGATGGCTGCGACTCCAGGGCGGCCTCGAAGGCTGTCAACCTGATCTCCAACTAAAAGGTAATCTAGCAGCCGTCAGATACGCTTAAATCTTGGTCTGAGACCATGTAGGGTGTCTGGATACCACCATTCCAGATGGAGACCTTGAGCTCTGTGCACGTGCAGAGATGATCATAGCTGCCAGTCCCAGCGAAGTCAACTAAATCCTCACGCAGCACCGCAGGGACTGTGCTTCATGGAGGGGAAAAAAAGATTTAAACTCCTTCTCAACACCATAGAGCATGTTAATCCTGGGGATGGAAAAAAGAAAAGAGGGAGGGGAGAAAAGAAAAAAAAGAAAAAAAAAAAAAGAATCGTATCAAAGCGCAGCGGGATTCGGTTTGGCAAGTGTGAGATCATCGCTGTGCTGGGTCCACAGGCGGTCGATCCCCGTCCCGCGTTTACAGTTGTTTTTTCCCTTTTCCCTTGAGAGTTGGCTTTCGCTGCTCTAGCACGCTTGCGGATAGAGAGTGTGTGCGAGGGGAGGCGAAGTTACGAAGTAGCTCGTGTTTGCCTTCATGGCAGCGGATAGCACGCATGACACCCTCAACCTTGAGATTTTGATAGAGACAAGATGTGTCGTCCTTCTTCTCTTGGTGGCTCTTGCTCATCTGAGATCCGACCTCGAAGCACGTGACATCTATTGATCGCCAGGTTAAATCCAACTTGAGCACTCACAAGTCACAACTCGGGAAGTTCTTCCCGCTGGCTCGTCTAAGATCGATATGATCATGATCACGGGTCCGTAGAAGAGAAAAACCTGGAAGCCACCGCTTTCCCGTCCGCCCCAAATGGACCGAGTTCTTTGGGGCGGGCTCGAGATCGAACCCTGCGGTCTTACGAAGTATTTACAAAACACAAAAACGCACTGAAGGCTGGCTACCCGAACATGTGCATCTCCTCAAGATCAACCACATTGGCCTTCTCCCCGCATTCCAGCAAGGGGGCGCTGGACACCATCTTCGATGACATTTGGTACACGACAGCAGCTGCGTGACAAGGCATCAAACAAAGCATTATGCACCTGTTCCCCCCCCCTTCTTCTCATGGCTCTCAGCGGACGGCATAATCTTGAGAATATGGGTGACAACCTCGCCAGTACTTCCTCTCGCTGTCTTCTCATAGCCATGGAGATCTTAACCTAGGGTCGATCATATCGCATAGCAAATATGATCCGGGGGCGGTGCAGAGGCGGTTTACACTAGTGCTTTTCTCTCGCTTTTATGTTTTTTACGCCGGTTACTGTTTTTTTTTTTCTTTTCTTTTCCCTGGGTCAGAGTCGACCTGCAATGCATTTCCTCCTAGTAATGAGCCTATACCGGGTGCTCCCAAGGCTTACCAAGGATCGACGTCCTGCCTCAACTTGGTGAGGTTGTTCGTGATGCACTGAGACGGGCAGGCAAGAAAGTACCTGTACTTTGAAGCCAGAGCGACTGAACTAAAACGTTTACTTGAACTATCACATTCTTGGAATTCTGAAAAGCAGGCTAAAAAGACAAGTTTGACCTTCCACGTTCATATCTGGAAGTCAGTTGCGGGGTCCAACAAGCCACGGCGCAGAGTAATTCCAAGCTGGTACTAGCCTTTCTACTACATCTCCAGAAGCTCATCTGGGTTCTTGGTGGGGTTTAGAGGCTAGAACACATCGAAGCAGGAAATAAGGGCCTGAACCCTCGCGCCACATTTTTCAAAAGAGCAAGCAGCCTATGCCCATAGCGGCTGTCTCGGCCATATCTGCACTACGCTACAGGTTGGAGGGGGTCTTCGTTTGAGGGGGCTGATGGATGATGGAGGGGAAACTAAGCGTCGGGCTAGGCCAAGCAAGACGACTCAATGGCATCAATCACGGAACCGTCAAGCGTCTGCTAATAAGCGAACCATCATTCCAGAGGATACCAGCCTGCAAGCGCACAGATATCATTGCGCACGAAGGTGTCATCCAGATGCCAACTCGCTCAACATGATGCGGTGCGGTTAAAAAGGCTGCCTCTCCAAGAAGAAGAATAGAAAGTTTCGTATGTATGATATGTATGACCCTTCTTTTCCCCCCCTCTTTCTCCCCCAGCCTTTCGATTTTTGTTCCAACGTAATCCACCGCAGGGAGAGCTCAACGTGGTTCGGAGAGGCGGTTTAGCATGCAGGTTTGGTTGCAGATGCTGCAGTGTGCCCGCATCCCACATCAATGTATGAATGGCGGCGAAGGCCCTGCTTAAAGATTCGTCACCCTTGGGCGCTTAACCTGCAGCGAACCCCCGACGGCGAAAAAAAGGTTAAAGTCGAAAGAACTCTGGAACCTGAACCAAAAATACTCCCACTGCAGGCCGGGATAGGTAGAAAATGAAAGAAAGGTGGGGGAAAAAGGGAGGAAAGCACGCCTGCGAGAGCGGGATGGAGTGTAGTGAATATATCTGGATGCAGGTGATGCGTGGCAAGGTGGGCAAAGGCGTGGAGGTGGAGGGTGGCGTTCGACAGAGCAAGCGGCGGTTTCTAAAATAAACCATGCCGGAACTGCAGAACGCATCTAGAAACCCGAATCTGGCTCAATTGTGCTGTCGTAGAGGAGGGTAGTCGTCCTTTTTAGGAGGGCCTAAGGTGGCCAGACATGCGGGCGCTTAATGATATTGCATCAATGATGCCTGTTCGGCTCTGGCTCTCTGGAGGATTCTTGCCCGTCATTACAGCGGGCTTCTGGCCATCATCGACGAAACTCCGTGCTCTCTTCTGCGATCCGGATGTCGCGGCAAGGAATTGATGGATGTTTGGCCCCGGCTTGCTGCCGATGGTAATCGGGTCGTGCTTTAGAGCTGTTCATCTGTCGCTGCAGTAGGATCTCTGAAGAAACACCTCAGGCGAGATCCTCTCTTGCAAGTACAGTACGAAAACCTCCGGGAATTCATGTTGCTCGCCGGGAGTCGCGGGATTCACTTCGGCCAAGGCGGGAAGTGGTCAGGAAGGGGACCACGTTAGACGCTCGCTCCGCTCCTCAGTGGCTCCGCGCCGCAACTTAATCGAGCCGTCATCGAACCAAAGTAGGCGAGAAAAGGAAAACGCGAACGGAATCATGGGATCATAACAAATTCTGGTGCCAATCACCAACATTCATCCTCGATTACGAGAATCAAAATCCTTGTTCGAAGCCCACAAATTCAGGACCGTTCATCCTCCTATTCGCTCAGCTGTCCCCTGGGCCTTGTGCCAGGATTTCACCCGCAAACCCCAGATCCCTGCCCGTCTGCGTCTCCGTTGCCCGTGTTCTCTGTTCCCTCTTCCCCGAACACTTTTGCCTTGTTACGGGCGGGTTGTATTACTTTGTATGCAAGGAATAGAAGAGTACTGGAATGAAGGGCAGTCTTGTCGAACCAATCAGGCCGCTGCCTCTGTTAATATGAGACCGTTGCTGGGAAGGTCACTTCACGAGGAATGTTTCCTCCCCTTCATTTTCATATATGAGTATTCTGACAGATGAGACCGTGTCGTCGACCGTGTTTTGGGACGCGTTAGGCATGGCTAGGCCCTGTAATCCCCCCTTTTGTTGACCGTCTCTGGAATTTGGCTCGATTGCGATGTACTGTCAAGGCTGGCGACATCGGCGGTGATATGTTATGACAACAGCCATGGGTAATCGTTTTGCTCATGGCTCCGGACATCGCTCGAGAAAGTCGAGGATGATCTTCAACAGTGCCGCCATTTTCATCCGAAATCCTATGTGTACTTCGCGTACTTCCGTGTTAAGACGTTCAAAAAAATGATCAGATTCCCCTCCTTATACCTCGTACTCCATAATATCTAGAGTACTATACTTCATGCACCCTTCACCACGAAGCAGTTAGTGAGAAAACTGTCAAAGTCTCGTCGCCATGCCCAGTAGTCTGGGCCAGATACTGGCGGAGTGATTCTAAGCGAAAAAAAGGGGGCCAGAATAAAAAAGGCCGACTGGGAGAGGGATGGACGACCAGGCGATCCGTGGGGTTTTGCTTGCCTCAGAAGCCTGTGACATTTCGCTAGGAGCGTGGCCCGGGCAAGGATATCAATATTCGTACCCAGAGGATTGTTGGAGCTCTGGACACCTGAACCTTGTCCTTGGAATTTGTTTTAACCCGCCTCGACCAGTTTTCGAACAATGCTTTTTCCCCGACACGGAGGGTAAGACAAGAGAGAAGCCATATGAACGCGGGTTGGAGGTGGAGTACGAAGTAGGGTTTGCCTTGACCATAATCTTGTGCACTCTGGATATGGTAAAATGAGCATTAGAATACAAGATACTAAGTTATACACACATCTCTTCTGCATAAGGGCAAGATGCAAATCTTGTGGGATATTAAACTGCTTCGTAAGGTGATATTGATCGTCGAGTGAACAGGGCCCCCCATGTTCAAAACTCGAAGACTGCCTCAGCAACCGCATGTACGAAGTACGGACATAATAATAGTGCTCCATCCAACGATACTAGTCTACGAAGTATTGGGAATAGTGCGGCATGCGGGAAAGCCACAACGCAATTGCTAATTTGCTTGGATCGATCTCATCTCCAGATGCTGGAATGTGAAGACAAGTCAAAACACATGGAGCAGAGACATGACGTTTCGTTTCTAAACACTTGTCAAGCACACCATCCAAAGTCAAGGTGAATCTTTAACAATCGATCAAGTGGTGGGCTTTGTCTCGATGTTTGAGGCACTCGGACAAGTATAATGCCACTTTGCTTTTGCCGCATCATCGACACCAGGGGGCAAAGTTTCACACGCAAGGATTTGCTACTTCGTAGGAACGGACGAAAGATATCAATATTACCGAAATACCAGAGTGAACGGCACAAGATAAGATGATAGGGTTAAGAAGTGAAGAGTTGGAAGCTGTAGTGTAGGTTTAGGGTTGGCTCACTCCACTCCTTCTGCACCTTTTCCCAACAACTCACAACTCACTTGTCGAGAACTCGAATGATCTTGTTTTAAGTACCATCGCGTTGGTACATACATGTTCATGTCTCAGCGGCACTTTGCGAAGTCCTGATTGCCGACGAAGTAATTGAAGAGCCCTCTTTTCGTCGCCCTCCGAGTTCTGACTGAGAGAATATCTTTTTATAGCTCATTGAAATTGTAATTGGCAACGCGCAGCTCGGAAAGCAGAGAGACGAATCGAAAATATCGACGAAGCGCGGAAGCGCAGGAAGCGCGGCAGAGATGCGCTCAGGCAAAAATGGGTAAAAAAAAAAAGTGCACACCATCTTTACAGATCACTTGATGTACGCAGTAGACATTGTACCATGGCTCGCTCGGTGGTGGAGGGGGGAAACGACCTCTCTATCGCCTGGCTGATGGCGACTTGTCATTGTCAAGCAACACCCATTTTTAGGAGCGATAACTTAAGATCTTAAACTTCATAGTCGAGGGCGTGATGTTGGGATACTGGTGGGAAACCAGAGGACGTATTGTCTTTTTCTTTTCCAGTTCCTGAAGATCTGAGGTGAAATCATCAATATCCACTTTCTGATTCCGAGTCGTGGTGGACTGGGCTAGTCTTGGTCTCAGAGAACTCCCCATCCACACGTGGGATGTTGGAAGCCCTCAACCCCATCACAATGGACCGACCTTAAAAAACTAGCTCTAACTTGTTCCTGATGTGGCACAGTTCTTCACCTCTTCTTGATTTAACTCAATTGACACTCCTCCATCACCACAACAGTCCCCATGACCGTGGCTTGCGACCTTTGCATATCGGAATAAACGAGACATCTTATGCCGACGTAGTACGACGTACATGACCTCCCCTCCTCAGATTGTTGACAGGTTATGATGGGGGGGGGGAGAGGGAATGTGGAAGAGAGACGGAAAAATGAAGCTCTGACTTGTACCTTCGTACCTTGATCTTTAACCAGGGGGGGCCATGCACCGGATCCCTGTCACCTTCCACACTCCAAAATTAAACAAGTCGATTGCCTTTCCCGTTTAAGCCATCTCCCGCGGCTCTGGGCAAGGACGAAGTAGAGGTACTTTACGGACTTCAGGGATCCGGTGGTGGTCGACATCCAATTTCATTTCAAGCCCATGTCACCCTGTACTTCGTACTATCTGCACCAATGGGTCATAGGCAGGGTACTTTGATACGACATACATGAGAATGTCTGAGCGTCACCTCTTGGGCGCATTGGAAAGAACATCCGCAGAGAGGCGGCAGTGATACACTGGCATGTAGGTATACCTCGTGCCATTGGCAATGTCATGCCGGGCTCCTTCCCAGGTACCATGCGTCAGAAGATGGAGTTGCGAACTGTCGATTCGTTCCTTTTTGGTTCTTGGGCAATTTCGACTACTGGGATGTCAGGGCATCAAAGCAACCAAATATGGAGTGGAGTACTTCGTACTTCGTGCGTGTTGCTGCTGTGTACACTGCACGTCTGTCTGTTCCTCCCGTCAGAGATCAACACACCAAGCATTTACAAAGTACACGTAGTGTCCATGTATAGGAGAGAATGCAGCTTGATGTCGGTCGGTGTACTTCGTATGAAGCACGAAGTACTTGGTGCCAAGCGTAGAGAAGTCGCCATCCATTGTCCTTCTCATCTTAGCACCTTCCCTTGCAGTTCCCATAGACTTTGCCCTCGTTTCTTCGTTTCTCTATGACTTCGTACTTCCTCCCATTCTCTGCCCTTCTTCTTCCCGCTCCCGCCTCTCTCGCCATTATTAAGTAGTCTATTCTTGTACACTGCTTTCGAATTGATGTTGTGCAGTCACTTGGTCTGAGGTGTGTACACAAGAAGTTGTACATACGCGCCCTCTTCCGGACTAGTGTTCTGGTTGACAAGTATAACCCATAACCCAGCCATATCCTGAGGAGGCGCCTTCCCCAAAATACCCTCGCAATCCCACCTTACCCTCCCATGCTCTTTCCCTCCTCCTTTAATAATAATATTACCCTCACTGCCCCTACTAGCGCAACTCATATCCTCGCTGTTTCCGTACTCTCCTCCCCATCTCTCCCCCAATCTCCCTTCATACGCGCTTCGAGGGAGCTTCCTGTCAAGCAAAGAGTCGGAGAGTGAAGACGGTTTTCCTTTGTTCTTCTTTCGAGCAGAGGAAAAAAAGTGTTTTGCCTCTTTGTTTTGGGAATATTCTTTGTGTGTTGGCACAAAGCTGTGGTTCGGGCCCTTCAACCCCTGGAGTGACAGGCAGAGGCGAGAGTGACTCTCCCTTCCGATAAGCTCGCCTTCCTCGATCAGACGCAGACGAACCCGCTCGACGACGACACCTTCCTCGACACTATTGACCGAAGAGACGATGGTCCGAGGCCTTTAATTCTTATTACCAGACCAACTCAAGTCTCTCCTTTAATTCTTCGAACATTGCACCTACTGCGTAATTCGATCGACGAGCGCGCGACGAACTCCCCAAGGTTTTATTTTGCATCGGAAGCCAGCCGGAATTATTCGAGACTTCGCCGTGTTCGCTTCTGTTGGCCTACCCTTTTACTTGCCACTTTTGCGTCGCTCAACCCCATTACCGAGATTGAAAACGCGGGTCGAGCCGTGTTCCGGTCACTTGCACTTCGCCACGACGAGTTAACGAGGACATCTTCCTGAACGGTCTTGAATTTGTGTCAATGCCAATATTCCATTGGTGACACAAAAACAGTCCTGGCGCGGAAAAGAAGGATATGATTCAAGGCCTTGACCTCTAAACAGAGACACGAAGCGACACGACGACCATCAACCACCCATCAATCTCTCAAATAATGCCTACAAGAAGTCAAAATGGCCCTAGGAGGGGGCGGTTAGGAGAGAGGAGTAGGAGGCGAGGTGGAGCTGCGAAAGCCCGCGAAGGGCTGTCAACTTCGGCGTTATTATTGTCGATGCTTTCGGTTGCCCCCGCTGTTTCGGCCCAATGCATATCACTGCGAGATTCTACGTCGTGCCCGGCCTGGCCAGACGCGTCCATCTCAATAGATCCGAACATTGTTGGAACATTGTAAGTTGTGAACAGATTCCAAAGCCGCCCTGTTGTTCTTTTTTGGCAAACCTGCTTATAATTGGTTTCTACAGTACGTTTCTCAGGTTTGTGACGGACAGAGAGTCATTTGACTCTAGAATGGACAATTACATAAAAACGACCTACATCAGTGAGAAGTGAGTTAATCCCAGTTCGATGAGCCTCGAGTGATCTAAGTTGGCGCTGACGGTTTTTTTTTTGTGGTAAGGTTTCAAGCTCAGTTCGGCTGTGGCTCCGTCGACTTCTCGAAAGCGAATGACATGTACGCGCGATTCACGAAAACGACGATTTGCAGTGCCATTATCCAAATGTCGAAGGATGCCTGTGGGGTCACCAATGAAAACGCGCGCCCGATTTGCGCCGATACTTGCGTTCGTTCACCCAGAGATGGTTCTTCTAATAACTTGTGCTAACGATGAGATAGGCCGACTTTGCCCAGAGCGAGGCGTTTGTTTCGTCCAACCCCGACTTGTGTTCTAATCCTGGACCGGAGCTCGTGAAACTTATCCGGGCCGACTTTGCTACCTGCTCTCTACCAGATGATGCGCTGGCTCCTTCGCGCTGCATCCAGGGCATCACAAACGAACCGAATAACTGCGGTTTTGCTGATAGCACCATTGGCCTTTGCGCTTACTGCGCAACAACGGGGCTTAATGCTACTGATGGCTGCTGTTTCGCGTCAAATGTTGAGGAGCGATGCGCGGGTGTCGAGCTGCCTTCAATTCTGCCTACCATGACCTTTAGCGTTCCCTCTGCCAGCGCGACTCCGGGTACCGATGACGACGATGACGGTGGTCTCTCAGGTGGTGCAATTGCCGGTATTGTAATAGGCGCCATTGTCGGAGCTGTCCTCCTTGCAGGTCTTGTTTGGCTGTGCATCGTGCTTGCCCGCAGGCGTAGAGGCTATGGTAGTCAGAGTGGTGGAAGCATCTTCAATCAGCCCTCCCCTGCTCGCTCAGGGCCTCCTATGTCCGAAACAACCAAGCTCCAAACTGCTTCGGCGCCTCAGGGGTACGAGATGCTTCCAGGAGGTCGCATTGCTCGTATGTCGGCTCTCGAGGGCCATTCCGCCGACTCTCCGTCCCACACTCGCCTATCAAGTGCGGCTGGAGCCGCTGCTGTTGCGGGCATCTCGGGGCGTATGTCATCTCAGAGAAGGGGCGATAACCACTCCTCTTCAGATGATTATGGGGATACGCCTGATATCGAGACCGGAGCCGGCGTTCTCCGGCCACCCCCCGCAGCTATTAGGAGGAATGGCTCAGTATCGAGCAATTCCGTTCTCGATGAGGCACAATCGCCAACTAGCGCAGGGGGCATGTCATCGCCGCAAGGTCTTGCTAGTCAACAATCCGAGCAGCTGCCGTTCTTCAAAGACTACTACTCCCAGGACGACATCCATCCCGGTGACCGGGTGGCCGTCCTCTGGGCTTACCAGCCCCGCGCGGCCGACGAGTTTGCGCTAGAGCGGGGTGATATGCTCAAAGTGGTGGGTATTTGGGATGATGGTTGGGCAACGGGCATCATGCTCGATGATCGTGCGGATGAGTGGGAGGCGAGGAGGCAGGCTCAGAGGGACAGCGGCGTCTCTAACACATCTGGCCGCCGCGAAACCTCGCCGCCCGTGAGCGGCGAGATCAAAGCATTCCCCCTGGTGTGTGTGTGCTTACCAGATCACTGGAGGAAGACAATCGAAGGAGAGGGCTCCACAGAAACCGGATCAAGCAGCCATCAACGGACGATATCGGCCATCTCGTGAAATGGTGTCTATGAGCCATGGGTTTCCCCGCGAGAATTGATTTGATATCCTCCCCCTTTCATCCTATGAGTCCACGTCTTTTTTTTAAAAACAACAAACCTTCATGACGAAGCCACCGGTTCGGGAGCATTTGGTTTATACAGGAGTTTCTGGCATCCTTGCATTTCTTGTCCCTCATCCTTTTTCTTCCTCCTCTTCGGTTTTGCTCAGATTCCCCCGCCCCAATCTAGGCAATCCGGTGGTGACTATATATATATATCCTCCGCCTCGTTCCCACGGGCTAGACCTTTTCCCATCATGTCGAGCCGACTTGACCACTTCAAACCATTGATAATTTCTCGCGCTCTATCTTGCCTACCGGATTTCGCTCCTTTTCTCTTCTTCTCTTCTCTACATATGCCCATTCTGCACATAGAGACGACACAAAAGCAACCTTTGCATTTGAGAGACGATACGCTTAATGGTCTTGCGTCCTAGCTGACGCCATAATTTTTCAATCACATCCTTCAAGTCCCAGGAATGTCCCACTGACAGCGAGCCCGTGGCGTAGCACCACTCTTTTTCCCCCGGCGTTTCCCTGATCGTCATTTGAAGGGAGCGTGAGGCATGGGTGAGCTCGCCCGCAACTAGTTGGAATTCAATGGACTATGATGGATTTAATATCACATCAAAACTTTGCATAGCGCCCTCCTATTTCTCTTCTATGTTTTATATACCCTTGTTTATGGCTTGAGCTTTGCCCCTTGTGTTTTCTGGCATCGCGGCATTTATTTTTTGTTTGCCTTATCTAGTGCTGGATTCCAGGGGGTAGGTTTGTTGGATTTGCGGCTTGGGAGGGCGCTTGCCATGTAATTCCATTCCCTTTGTTTCTTTTTATCGTTGGATCTGTATTTATTGGGAGGGGACGAGGTCATGGAGAGGGACCGAGATTGATGGTCAGAGCAGAGGAAGGAGACGATGATGGTGAGGTGTTCTTGGGGATCTGACCTCTATCAAGATGGGTGGGCTGGGCTACCTAAGTTAAGAGGCAGAAGACGGAAAATGGGGATCGCCCTGTCCCGTCTTCTTTGCTTTCTTGGCCTGGGTTTGTATGTAGCTAGTACTATTCCAGGAATCGAGTGCTATTGCTTAAATCGGTTGGTTCCTGAAGTATTTGATGGCGAGGATGGTGACGAAGGATGAAACAGGTAGCGTCATTGATGAGGTTGCTGTCTGGAGAACCTATCTAGATATCTGCATGTGAGTGAGGACAAACTCCAGTGTTGAAAACTCTCAAGTCACATAGTCATATGAATCAATCCAGCTTGGAATGTTTCAAATGTTTAATACACTCTACACTGTCGAATCGATGTTACGATGTTTCAATGTTAGTGTAGTCAGCATTGGTGTTGATGATGTAAGGCTGGTGATCTCCAATTCTATTCCAGAAGGAAGGGCAGGTGGTGGACTGTGTGGGTGGTTGAGGTGTATCATACAATGACCTCTGCTCAATGCACTTGAAACTCAATCCTAGCTTCCTACAGTAGCTTTGAGGTTGCTTGCCTGGATGCTAAATCCAGCCAATAACCCGGCACTGGCAGCGCCTGTATGACCCACTTTCAGTTGGTCCCGCGCCCCGGCTCGGCTTGTGCTAAGATCAAATGTTCGAGTTCACTTCAATTCTGACGACAACTCTATCGATTACATCTGGCATGTCGGATGTTTCGAGCTTCTTCTCTCGCTTAGCTTTAATCTTCAAAGTTGTTTTCTTTATTAGAGTCTAACCTATCTCTAGATTTGCCAACTTCTTTGGCAATATCAAACGCGTTTCCCGCAGGCTCCACAACCACCTGGCTACCATCCCACCGCCACCCTCCCTTGCTTCCTCGCAAAGTCGCTGCCTACGTCCTCACACGAATCCTCCCAGAGCGTCGAAGATGACGATTCTCGATCGCGATTCTACCCACGATCCTCGGTAGTATTTGTTTTTTTTTTCCCCAAAAAGAAGAGTTTCCCCCCAGCCCAGACGTATACTCGGCAAACCAATACCCACTGGACCACCGCTTTCTCGAACCCCATCTCCAAAGAGCGGACAGGCCGAATATCCGCACACGATGGGCCAGGGCTTCTCGCTGGCGACGCCGTCGGCGGGCTCGGCGAGCATCGACGTGCCGGAACTTAGTGACCTTGTGTACGAGAAGAGTATTGGGAATGCGAGGTTTATGAAGAGCGTGAGGGCGCGACACCACGACGGGGTTGTGCTTGTCAAGATATTGGTGAAGCCATATACGCCTATGCCGCTCGAGCAATACAAGAGGGAGATAATAGGTAAAAACATGAAATATTTCCGCGACATCATAATATCCCTTCACGGAGCTAACCTCGAGGTGTAGAACAGAGAAAGGCCCTTGCGGACGTCCCCAACGCCCTCGCATTCCAGCGAATCATCGAAACCGATACGAACGGTTACCTGGTGCGCCAGTTCATGTACAGCTCGCTTTACGACCGGATAAGCACGCGGCCGTTTCTAGAAGATATCGAGAAAAAGTGGTTGGCGTTTCAGCTGCTGTGTGCGTTGCGCGATTGTCATGCGAGAGACATCTACCATGGGGACATCAAGGCGCAGAACATACTCGTCACGTCGTGGAACTGGCTGTACCTCACGGACTTTTCATCGGCTTTCAAGCCGATGGTTCTGCCTGACGATAACCCTGCAGACTTCACCTACTATTTCGATACCGTGGGGAAGCGGACGTGTTACATCGCTCCCGAAAGATTCGTTGGCGCGGGGGAGTCGACCCCAGGCGACGCGAAGCTGACTTGGGCGATGGATGTCTTTAGTGCGGGCTGCGTGATTGCTCAGCTGTTCCTCGAGACGGAGTTCTTCACGCTCAGTCAACTGTACAGGTACCGGAGAGGCGAGTACGATCCCTCGGCTACTGCGCTGAGCGTGATACCAGACAAGGATGTACGAGAAATGATATCGCACATGATCCAGCTTGATCCCGAGAGACGGTATTCCGCTGAGCAGTATCTCGAGTTCTTCAGGAAGAAGGTGTTCCCAGACTACTTTTACAACTTCCTTCACCAGTACATGGGCCTCATCACCGATTCTTCATCAGGAAACAGCCCCATCTCCAACTCTTCCAAAAACCTAGGCGAGCCTGACGAACGGATAGACCGAGTATTTTTGGACTTTGATAAGATCTCCTACTTTCTCGGCTACCAGGACGACAAGCGAGCCTTCCAGGACCCACCGATCATGCCGAAGCTCGGCCTTGACCACTTCCCCGTGAGACTCAACATACCGAACAACGAACACTACGTTTCCGCCGCGCTTGAACCTCCGGAGGATGATGGCACTCTCATATTTGTCACCCTCGTGGTGTCCTCCATACGTAACACTGCGCGTGCGGCTTCAAAGATACGCGCCTGTGATGTTTTGCTCGCCTTTGCGGAGAGGTTGACAGACGAGGCCAAGCTAGACAGGGTGCTACCCTACCTGGTCTCTCTACTAACGGATAAAGCTGATATCGTTGTGATATCGGCTATACGGAGCATCACGCAACTTCTCCAGATGGTGCGTGTTGTGACACCCATAAACTCTCATGTCTTTGTCGAATACGTCCTCCCTCGACTACAGTCCGCTTTGTATCCTCCTTCAAGCTCGAATAAGCCGGCGCCGAGCGCATTGGTCCGTGCAACTTACGCATCCTGTATTGGGAGCCTAGCGACTACGGCCTCTCGGTTCCTTGAAATGGCGGCGTCACTCAAGGGCGACGGCTCGTTTACGGTAGCGGATCCAGAGGTGGAACCCGGTGCGAAGACGGAAGCCGCCTTTGATAGCCTGTTTGACAATGCCCAGAGGCAATTGTTCGAGCTCTTCGAGAGACACGCCAAGGCCCTAGTCGAGGATACAGACATCTACGTCCGGAGAGCCTTCTTGACTTCTGTACCGGAGCTGTGCCTATTTTTTGAGCCTGCCGACGCCAACGACATTCTACTCACTCACCTCAATACATACTTGAACGACCGTGACTGGATGCTCAAGTGCGCCTTCTTTGAGACAATAGTCGGCATTTCAACATTAATGGGCACGAGCGGCTTAGAGAATTTCATCCTGCCGCTGATGACGCAGGCGCTGACAGACACGGAGGAGTTTGTCGTCCAGGAGGACCTCCACGCGCTAGCACAGCTTGCCAGTTTAGGACTGTTGTCACGGGCTAAGATCTGGGCGCTTGTGGATATCATCGGGCGATTTACTATGCATCCTAACCTTTGGATTCGCGAGGCCGCCGCCGAGTTCCTCTCTGCCGCGACCAAGTATCTGAGTCCTGCCGACATACGCTGCATCGTGTTGCCCATGGTCAAAGCGTATCTAAAACCCGGCATACTGCCGGAATTTCACGACGAACTAAACTTGCTCGACGCGCTACAGAGCCCATTGTCTAGGTCCGTATTTGATCAGGCCTTGATGTGGGCGGCGAAGACGGACAAGGGGATGTTCTGGAGACCGCTCCAGCAGCTACGGAACCTAGCCTTTACCACACTTTCGGTGCGTTCGTCTAAGGACCTCACGTCGCAGAGTTTGAGCAAGGTTCCCCGAAACGAAGAGGATGAGCAGTGGTTCTCCAAGCTCCGGAGTCTTGGGCTTGCGCCCGATGACGAGGTGAAGCTCCTGGCACTGAGAGAGTTTATTTGGAAGTTGAGCAAGCTCAAACAAAGGGGCATGAACGACGCCGAGCCCGTGGCCTACAACGAAGCTATTTCACTGCAGAGCCTTGGAATTACGCCACAGACGGTCTTCTTTGACGAGAAGCCGCTGCTTCAGCAGGTGCCTGAGATACAGTCTCCGGAAGACTCAAGGGTGCCGTACACGATCGCGGATGCGCTGCTCGATGCGTCCATGACGATCGACGATCCCGTGGCGAAACGGAAGAAGGCGGCGCTGAACGCCCACAAGTCTCGGGCGGGCAGCAGTACGGCGTCGCCTCACCCGCAGGATCGGCGGACGATGTCTCCTCCTGCCAGCCTGACTGGTGGAGGACGCAGGGACTCGAGGGATTCGGCTCGGAGGATACCTCTTCTGGGTGGCAAGCTACTTAGCGGCAGCCCTGTTGTGGACAATGACGACGTGTCGGTTAGCGATGCACCGTACGCGTCGAGGAGAGTCATCCGGAGCCAGTCTAGTGCGCTGAGCCTCCTTGACAGGAAGGATAGCAACAAAACTGTCGCAGAGACTTCTACGACCGAAGCTAACGCCTTCGGTCGGGTTGAGGGACCGTTTGCGCAGGTTCCGATGCATCATCGGCCAGGGCCCGCGTCTGATACGCTTAGTAGTAGTCCCAGCTCGGCGACGAGGGTCAAGGCGAACCACTCGTACCAGGGTAACGATCCCAGCATCCTCAAGATGCTGGACAACATGTACATCGACAACTATCCTCACGATATCGTGGAGTTTGGGCCGCTAGTCCAGCCGATCTCGCGGAAGAAGAGCAGGGTTAATGGCCAGGTCCAGGAGCCTTGGACGCCTGCCAGCCGGCTCGTGGCGACATTTTCCGAGCACCATGGCGCGGTCAACAGAGTGGTGGCATCTCCGGATCACGTCTTCTTCATCACGGGCGGCGACGACGGCGCCGTCAAGGTCTGGGACACGGCTAGACTAGAGCGCAACATCACGCACAGGTCGCGACAGACGCACCGACACGCGGCGGGCTCGAGGGTACTCGCGCTGTGCTTCATCGAGAACACGCACTGCTTCATCAGCTGCGCCAGCGACGGCAGCGTGCACGTGGTCAAGGTCGACACGGCGCCGTCGAGCAACGCGCTGCGGTACCCGAAGCTGAGGCTGCTGCGCGAGTACCAGCTACCCGAGGGCGAGTACGCTGTCTGGGTCGAGCACTTCAAGGTGGAGACGAGCTCGGTCATGGTGCTGGCTACGAACAGGTCGAGGATTCTTGGCATCGACCTGAGGACCATGACGCTGCTCTACGTCCTGGAGAACCCCGTGCACCACGGCACGCCTACGTGCTTCTGCGTGGACAGGAGGCGCAATTGGTTGTGCCTGGGGACGTCGCACGGCGTCCTGGACCTGTGGGATCTACGGTTCAAGATGAGGCTTAAGGGCTGGGGTATCCCTGGCGGAGGGTCGATCTACAGAATGTGCATACATCCGGTCAAGGGACGCGGGCGGTGGGTATGCGTCGCGGGAGGCACGGGCCAGGGCGAGGTGACGGTTTGGGATCTCGAGAAGACGTCGTGCAGGGAGATTTACCGCGTCGGCGGCAACAAGGAAGGACCTAGGGGTTACGAGCCGTGGGAGGTGGACGACGACAAGCGCGAGGGCATGCTGGGCCGGTTCGCCACGAGCATCGAGCCCTCCCCGTCCACGACGACATCGTCAAGCACCACGGGCAGCGCCGACCGCGGCGTGCGGGCCATGGTGGTGGGCACGTCGCTGGGCGAGGACCAGCGGGAGGTGCGGCACGCGTTCATCGTCACGGGCGGGTCGGACAAGAAGCTGCGGTTCTGGGACCTGTCGCGCATCGAGAACTCGGTCATCTACAGCGGCCTGCACGCGGACGAGGCGCGGCCGACGTTTACGGCTAGTCATCCCACGGCGGCCATGACGCTCAACACGGAGAGGGCGGCGAGGCATTCTTCGACATCGTCGGGCAAGGGCAAGGACGGGGCTGCTGGTGCTGGTAGCGACGGATCGGGCGGTGGCGGCAAAGGGGGGTCTAAGGGAAAGAGCAAGGCGGCGAGGAGTACGGTGATTTCGATGCAGCAGCAGCAGCTTTTGAGGAGTCACCTTGATGCGATTCTGGATGTTGCGCTGTTGGAGAGCCCGTATACGATGACTGTTTCGGTGGATCGGTCGGGCGTTGTGTTTGTGTTTCAGTAGGGGAGCAAGAGAGGAGAGGAGAGGAGAGGAGAGGAAGAAGAAAGGTTGCGGAGTCCTGGTTAATGGATGATGATAACCGTGTATGAGTTTACTTCGAAGTACAAGGAATGGAGTCGCTGGTGGGGTTCGCTTGGTGCATTGTGGTCTTGCGATTTCTGGCTTGTAATACGAATTGATACTTGCATGGCATTTTAATACACTACAGACAGGGGGGGCTTGGGAGTTTGTCAGAATTGAACCGAGTTGAATCGATGACATCAAATAAAGTGATCACATTAGCTGCTTCGTACGAACGCTCCGGAATAGTGCCCTTCGTATAGCGCCGTTAACCTCGCTAGAGGGACGGGTTAGGAAAATATTGCTTTCCGCATCAATGGATGTAATCTAAAAAAGCTCCCCTTGACACACAGGAAAAAAAAAAAAAGAAAACAAAGCCAACGCCGGGCATTCCAGCGCAATTCCTGATCATGAAGCGATAATTGCCGCGCATATGCGGCTTATTGCGGGCGGGATGTCGTCACGACGGTTCCGTTATCACCTTGTTCAGGCTTTATCAGGCTTCGTCCAGCCATTCCAGCCATTTCGACCATTCAGCTTCTCGGTGCTCCGAGCGGAGATAGGCTCGCCCCTTCTCCGAAGAGGTCAATCGAGGTGGAGCTCGCGCCACGAATGCGGCGTGTGTGGCTTGCTCCGGAGATCTCCAGCCAATCGGGGGACTTGGTTCGCCGTAGAGGTGGGGCATTTGGGACCCGAGTTTGCCTTACAAGCTCCAATTTTGCACCGGGGGGGCCAGCGCATTTCAGTGGACCTCCCTTGTTGGCCCAGGCCTGGTTCGGGCCTAAAGTAACGTCGATAAGTCGACTGGAGAACTTGAGGTCCAGGCCAAGCTTTTTTTAGGGTACTTTCGGTCGCTGTTACTGCGCTCCACTGGCCCGTTGCGTAGTGACGCTGGCGTATTGTATCTCATGTATCTTATTGTGTCCCGAAATCTTGCTGGATCCGGTCCGTTCAATGTATCAATGACTTTTTTCTCTTGGGTCCAGGTCCCTTTTTTTTTCTTGGTCTTGGTCTTCAATGTTCCTTTTCCCCCTTCCAAAAAAGAAAGCAACGGATTCTCGGACAACGAGACAAAAACATTTGATTCTATTTTTTTTTTCTTTCTAAAACCTCAAACCTTGTTCTTCCTTCCCTTCCCTTAACCTCTCACTTCCCCTCCCTCTCTTCGCATCCCCACCAATCCATCTTTCCTTTTGGTTCGTCACGATAGAATTGTGTTGTTTTCCCTTTTTATACCTACATCCCTTCTGTTTAATTCCTACATCGAGTCTTCCTTCCACTTGAATCCTTCACAATGCTGGCAGTGAGGAGCTTCTCTATTACGGCGAGGCACTGTGCTCGCTCGGCGGGTCCTCGGAAAACGGTTAGCGTCGCGGTCCAGGTAAGGCTATAACCTACCAATCGACTTCCCTCTGGCCGAGCTGTGAAGCTCTCGCGACAACCCCAGCGACGGCGGCTGGACCAGCAATTGAAGCATCTTAGGAGGGGAAATTGGACTAATTGTGATTGTTTCATTGACAGGCTCAGCGATACTATTCTGCTAGCAAGGAGCGAGTGGCCAAGTTCGAGGGTGTCAAGGATGTTAATGTGAGTTTTCCTGGGTTCCGTCTGCCTTCTTTTGTTCCTGATAATGCATGATGTTGGTATCATCTTGCAGATGTAGATGCCGGAGAGAACACCTTGGAAAAAACTGACCATTTCTTTAGGGAAACTACACCGTCAGCTTGATCGAGGGTGATGGTATTGGTCCCGAGATTTCTTCTGCTGTCAAGAACATTTTCGCTGCTGCCAAGGTGCGTCTTTTTCTTTTACTTTCTTTTTTTTTTGCCCTCCCCTTCGAAATATCCCGCGATCACGATCACGAAGTGGATCGGGGCTGGGTTCCGTCCTTATCGACATCACCTTGCCTGTCTGCCTTATCGTCGCTTTCTACGCCACACGTCACCAACAGGCCCCGATTAGAGGTGGTCGCGGAATCGTGGAACGAAACACGGAATTGTTCTGAGATCGCCGGATACTAATGGCTTTTCTTTTAATTGCTTAGACTCCTATTCAATGGGAGCCCATTGAAGTCACTCCCATTATCAAGGACGGAAGGTCGGCGATTCCCGATGCGGCGATTCAGAGCATCGAGAAGAACAAGGTTGCCCTCAAGGGTCCCCTTGCGGTATGTTACGAAGAAACCCTCCCACGGGAACAAATCAACCCAAACCTCTCTCAGTGAATATCCCCAGTGCTAACCCTTTTTGTTTTCGTTTCTATAGACACCCATTGGCAAGGGCCACGTCTCGCTTAACTTGACTCTCCGACGAACCTTTAACCTCTTCGCCAACCTCCGACCGTGCCGATCGATCGCCGGATACAAGACCCCCTACGACAACGTCGACACCGTGCTCATCCGAGAAAACACCGAGGGCGAGTACTCCGGCATCGAGCACGAGGTAGTTGACGGCGTCGTCCAGTCCATCAAGCTCATCACCCGTGACGCCTCCGAGCGCGTCCTCCGCTTCGCCTTCCAGCACGCCGAGGAGATCGGCCGCAAGAAGGTGCGCGTAGTGCACAAGGCCACGATCATGAAGCTCAGCGACGGTCTCTTCCTTACGACCGCCCAGCAGATCGCCAAGGAGTACCCCCACATCGAGTTCGACGCCGAGCTCCTCGACAACACCTGCCTCCGCATGACCACCGACCCCGTCCCCTACAACGACAAGGTTCTCGTCATGCCTAACCTCTACGGCGACATCCTCTCCGACATGTGCGCCGGTCTCATCGGCGGTCTCGGCCTCACCCCCTCGGGTAACATGGGTGACGAGGTCTCCATCTTCGAGGCCGTCCACGGCTCCGCCCCCGATATTGCCGGCCAGAACAAGGCGAACCCCACGGCGCTGCTCCTCAGCTCCATCATGATGCTGCGACACATGGGTCTCACTGACCACGCCGTCCGCATCGAGAAGGCCATCTTCGATACCCTTGCTGAGGGTAAGAGCCTTACGGGTGACCTCGGCGGCAAGGCCTCGACTTCGCAGTACGCCGATGCCATTATTGCCAAGCTCTAAATTATAAGAAGAACAGAGAGAGAGAGATGGTGGCGATAGAGAAAAAAAAAAGACTAAGGAGGTGAAATGTACATAGAAACAAGAAAAGAAACTAGATACCACGGTTAGTCCTCCTCTCTCAAGACCGGCGCCTTACCGTCCCGTGTCTTGCTAAGGAGATGGCTGGGAGTGAGGATAGAGAGAGGTACGCATATTTTTCAGGGCTTTTTTTTGGAGGGGAAAGTTTTTTTTGGCATGGGAGCTCTGAGGTTTTCATTTTTTTTAACTCATTATTTTCTTTTGTTTGTCATGTTCAAATAGTAGACTGTATTTAGGGATGGGATGACGGATACGAAGACTCGAGAAACTTGGGCTTTTTGCCTAGACACTAAAAAAAAATGGGGAGGGGTGGATGGAGATGTATTGTAGGCATTTTGATGTGAATAGATGGATGAGATTCATACTTGGTTCTTTTGGACTCTCGGTGAACGCACATGTTGGAGCTTGGAGGTTGAGAGATGTGATTTAGACTGGAAAAGGGAGGAGAGGGAAGAAAGGGTCATGTCGACAAAAGAGAAGCGAGGTTGGACTTGATGACAATGATACAAGACAGGCAAGTCCAAGCGTAGACATGGAAAGGAGTGTCTCACCTTGGCCCGGTAAACAAAAACATGTTTCCTTTTGATGTAAAGGCCGGGGTTGATCCTGTCGAAACATCATGGGTTGTCTCGGAGAGGTGTGACCAAGGGTTGAGGTGAGTTAGGGCGGACAAGATTCCCCGGTCAGACACGGTGGACAGAGACGAAAGAAGATTCATTCTTGAAAGTTTGACATCTGCCAAAAGAGGAATCTGCTCGCGAGGGACGGGTTCGCGTCCCGTTCACGCTTCCCGGTCCCGATTGTTCTTCCGGGCCTAATCCTTCGTTGGCATGTCTGAGGCAAGGGATGCTCTGTCGGTGTGTTTATAACGCTTCCACGACACGAGAGTTTTTTTTTTTACCCAACCCTCATTTCAGCCAGCCTCGTTCTCGATGAAGTCTCGTCCCTTCGCGAGACTTGACTTCATGCCTAATCAATTGGGCAAAGTTCTACAAAAGGAAAACTCGGCTACGACGTCTCTGTTTTGGGGGTGGACACGAGACCTCAATGACGTCTTCCCAGCTTCCACATGTGAAATTGTATGCAGGAGGGAAGAAACGGGGCCACAGCTTGGCGGTTGTTGTTGCTCGGTGTAGAATCGGGAAATATGCGTGGGGGAAAAGACACAACGTCAACGTCAACGTGCATATCGTCAAGCTTCAACATAAGAATCTTAAAAAATCTTATCCCTTTCCTCTTTGTCAGCTAGATCGTGAGGTGGAAGGATGGTGAATATGCAAAGTGTGTGCATATACATGTCAATTTTCTTTTCCCTTCTCCTTGCGGTCCCAAAAGCTGGGATTTTTGCCTGCCCGTTCCCTTTGTCTCTTGGGGGGGGGGGCCGCGTCCCTGGGGAGAGGAATAAGGCAAGGGGGCTTGGCAGGGTCCGAGGAGAAAGGAGGCCCTCGCGGTCCAGAAGAAGTTAAGCGCTCACCGCTAGCTAGCTGGCGCCGTGGAGGTGTTGTACGGATTTGTGGAACATCGAGGATGGACGGGCCCGGCTTTCTTATTGTTACGTTGCTTGACCGCCCTTCAAACACGAGCAATATTGAGTTTCGTAGTCCAGCTCTGTCCCATGGTTTCATCATCACGGGCTGTCCAATATGACCACTAGACGGAACTCTTGGGCTTACAAACAAGGGAGGGACTTGGGAGGAGGACGCAAAGTCTCCCTCTCTCCTCACTTTGTCGTCAGACCTCAGGCCATGAAAGCATACAAAACGTACCAAGCATGATCCCCCCTCGAGATCCCAAAACGTAATCCCAAGGCATGTTCTTTTTCTTTTTTTCTTTTTCTTCCCCTGCTCTCTCCCTCGCTTCTGCACCAGCACCCATCGGGAAACTCGCACAGAAGTCACCAGCTAGTCCTGGGTCCTGGCTTACCTGCAAGGCGGCAGCGAACACTGCAAGTTTATATCACTATCGACGGGCCGAGCATACGAGCTTCCTAGTCTCGCACCCACTCGGGGGGGTTGCAAGCGGGAAGAGAAAACAACCCCCCCTTCCAATTCCGCCCAACTGCAGGAAGACACATGTTGCTTTCTATCTCTTTCCCTACCATGCAACGTTGAAACCGATCTCATTCCCGAGCCATCTTGGTACTAATAGTTCCTCGTCTATTCCCTCCTCAAAAGGCTTGTTCGAAGTCAATGTCCTCTGTACCGCTGTATCGGGAAGATGGTCTTCCCCTCTAAACTAGAGCAGAACTTAAAAGAAAAAAAAGAAGTAAAAAAAAAACTGCAATCAAGAGGAGGGGAGGAAAAAAAGGGAGGACTTCGTAATGAGGGCTTTCCGGAAAGGTCGGCTCGCAAAGTCCCCTCTAAGAAGTACACCAGCACGGCTTTGCGCCCCACCCCAGAAACCCCGAACAATGAAGTAGTTAGTGTAAATGACGGAAGGCGCTCGCCATTTTGGCGCCAAACGAGGGTACATAGCATCTACACTTCACCCTCCGGTAGGGATTCGGGCTTGCGATCGGGCTCGGGATCGGAGACTTAAAAGGTCGTCCGCCCGTTCATCTTTGAAAAGAAGCGGGGGATGTATTCTCTATATTGCTTTTAGCTTTCAGAAGAAGGTGAAAAGAAGTAATTTTGGGTTTTCGGGATCGGAGAGTCGCTATCTAAACTTCTTGCGCCGATCGAGCTCCGCGACACGGCGGGGATTCGGCATTTTAGTCAGAGTGGGGCCCGCCCTCAAGCTTTGTCAAGGTCCTTTCAGTGTTCTCCCAAAGAAGTAATACGAAATGACTAGATCAAGCCACCGAGGGATATCGAGGATTTGAGGGGAAAAAAAAAAAAAAAGGACAGAAAGAAAGAGCGATATTCAAAACAAACATTTCCAAAGGATTCTTTTCTGATCATCGATGACCACATGTCATTCCATTGACGTCCCAAGTAGGAGGGGGTCTGCGTTGGCCCTGCAGGAAATGTCTCCTTGGGCTTTTACTATTCGGTGCGGGCTTCTAGAAGGTTTCCGGATTTGCTGCATGTTGGGAGAGAATCATGTGGATGGACCAATGGGCGAGCTGGATGATGGATTGCCAAGTAAGATTGTGTCCTTCGTGCTTAAGTGGTGACGTGAGGACGGTTGAGATGAGGCGTGGGCATTGGATGTGGGAAGTGGGGAAGCCGGGGCGTAAATCTAGTAAATCAGGGTTCGATTGGACTGTGTGGATATTTGATGCAGCACTGTTCGTCAGAGCTCTGCATCAAGTCGTTTCTTGATCATCACCACCACTTAGTGTCGAGATCATTTTTCCAGGCTCAAGTCCCTAGCTAGTGCTCGGGCATGCAATCCCTAGAGCTGAGCCGCGAAGGACAAGTATCCGCGTGTTCCAGAACTCGGGATATTCGACTGATGTGAATAAAAGCTTCGGCTTGATCAACCCGTCCGACGATCCCATCCTCTTGGCCTTCACAAATTACTTTTTTTCTCATATAACCCCCATTCGCTATTAAGCCTCTCTTTTCTCCCTCTCGGTTTAGACAGCAGGGTGATTGGTCGCGTGAGCAACGCCTTCCATCGAATGGGAAGAGGGCGGCCGAATATGTCTGACAACGCCCAAGGTCCAAACGCACGATTTTCGTCGTATATAACGCGCATCCTGCATGCACCTCTATGGATATATGTGTTGTTTGTTCTAGAAGAACGGCTTCAAAAAATCGGTCGGTGCATATGTAAGAGGAATTTTAAGCTGTACGCTGTACGTGAGGCCCAAGCTACATTCATTGCTTTTAACGTTCTAGGATAGGTCAGCGTTGCGAACATGCTGCTCTGGTGCGTGATGTGTGATGGGCGATGTGTGTTGGCCTTGGCCCCTTCGACAAGCAGAGGGTTGATCGCCCGGCTGCAGCTCCAGCTCCAATTGTAGGATCAAAAACGCCAATTTGCCAGCTCTCCAGACACAAGCCCCGTCTAATCATTGGAGCTGCCCTAAAAAGGCGTCTGAAGCAGCGGATCATCGACTTTTGGCGTCTTACCCCATAGACGGGCTCCACCTAGGTACAGTAGTGTAGAATCTACGAAGATAGATAGCGTATAAGGTGCACTTTCACGACCAGACCAACTGAACCTGCCCGCAAGACCCAGGCGCTGCAGCAACCAAGTCGCGTTAGTGATCTCCGGCGCATTTGACACCTACTAGAAACGAAAACGACGATAGCCTGAAAATGAGAAAGGAACGGCAAAGAGGGGAGGGGGGCAGTCGATTGGGAAGAACCTGAGGGAACGAGCGCCATCGACGCCAGGGGGTCGCGGCAAGCAAGTAACGGTTAACTCGGCTGCTGCGGCCAGGCGGACGGCGGCTGGGAGAAACCTGCGGTGAGAGAAAAAATTACCTCAAAACATTCCATTCATAATCCCAGGAATCCGTACGAAGTATGAAGTAGGTCGTATAAGCCGAGCAACTTGGAATATGGGGTTATTTATCGTTACTTCATTCATCCCGTACGGGCGTGGCTTGTCGCGAAATGAGACATAAAGGAAGAGAAGACACGAGAACCACTTCGTAAAATACCGCCCCGAAGGAGCGGCGGAGATGGGCAGATGGAGTACGAAGTAGTGTAGTGTACGTTGAGAGAAACGACGGATGCGGCGGATCAGAGTGGGATTCGTGCAAAAGAGGATAGCCTGCTCCGTACTTTGTAGTCTAATGTTGTGGACAGGTAATGAAACAACTTTCTCGATGCTGTAGTGTAATATGGAGTAGTGGAGAGTGTGTGTACCTTCCCGAGCTTGGACAGAGGTTGGAGGAAACCAGGGAGAGGACGGGGAAAGGGCAATTTTGGTTCACCCATATGCCCCCCTCTCATCAATGTTCGCTCTCCCCTTTTTTCGCTCGCTTCCGCACTAAGATCTAACAGCAGCCTCACACGGATTAGAGGCCCCATTTTTTTTCTCGTAGCCTCCCTGGGTCCTGGAGGGGAGCAAGAAAATGGCTCACGTTTCCTGATTTCCTTGTTTTGCTTCGATGCCCGGGCATCCTGATTCCCCCCGCTGTTCTGAAGCTGGGACTGCCAAAGTCGCGCCAGACCGACCCTTTTTTAGGCAGGTTTCACAGTCGATGAGACTTCAAGGGTCTGATTCTGGTCGGAGAGTATTATCGTTATTACTGGCAATAAGACGAGCTATCCGGGGCCAATTGTATGTAGCGTGGCTAAGGATCCGGGGAGAAGAGAATATGCCTGAAGAGAAGTCGGCGTGGTCCCCGACACTGATGCACTTCTTTGTTGAATATTCTCAACAGCCTGGTGGGGAGCAGGAGCAGGAGGAGCAGGAGGAGCAGGAGTGTAGAACACTGTATGCGACACTGGTGGTGGCACGGTCCGGAGTGGCTGCCCTTTACTCGGGACACCCTCCCCGTACACACATCAAGATGCTCACTTCAACGCCTCCCGAGCAAAGTCCAGAAATAGAGCGGGAGATATGCGAAGACCAAAAAAAGAGGAGAAAAAAAAAGTCTCATTCGTAAACTTCAGAGCACAATGTCCCAAGTCCCCTTGACCAGTGGAGTACTCCACAATACCAGGGCAGAGCACTGTCGGCGTCTCGGAACAAAGGAGCTTGTCCGGTGGAACCGCGTATCAGCTACTTGCCCTTTTCGGAGGTGGCAGATCGCCAATGGGGCTCTCTTGTCCTCCAGGTGTTCCCATCTTCCTTGATCCTGAGTCCTCCCTCGAATTGGCTCGCCCCTAATGGAGGATGTGGAGCACCAATGATTCAATGATGTCTAGTGCTTGGTAACGCCTTCTTTCCCTCAAGTGCTCTTTCCCCACCGATGCAGTGTACAGTATACTTCAAAGTTAGTGTAAAGCCTTCTGTCGCATTCCGGGATCGTTATTTCCCTCGCTTCCCCGACCTGACCGGCCCCTTGCTCCAGTACGCCCTTGCGGCCTTTGGTGTAAACTACTTCGTAGAACTAATCTACGTGCGTCCCTTGCCCCTACTCTGACTTGATATCCCACTCTCAACACGTTCCTTCGTACCTTCTCTCTCACACACCCCCGTTCTTCCCGCTTCCACTGTTCTGTTAAACTATTTAAGACCCCGACCTTCTTCTTCTTCTCGAACTCTTTCCTCCTCCACTTTTTTCTTCTCGTTCATCACCCTAGACTCCTTCGAGTATCCATCCCTCAAGGTTCATAGCCTCTTACAACAACATCTCTGTTGACCACTTGCCAACCCTCGCGAACTCGCAACCCAATCGTCCTTCCACACATCTCCTCTTTACATACACTACACATACCAACACAATGCCTGCTCCTGCCAAGGTTACCGGCGAGCACCTCGCTGCTGCCCTCGAGGGCAAGGGCCTCAAGTTCCATATCAAGACTGGAAACGCCAAGTACACTGCCCACCTCCAGGACCGCGCCACCTAGTAAGTTCTCTCTCCCAAGTGTCCTCCTTAGGGGGACAAATTGTTCTCCTGTCCTTTGGAAGTCAAGAATTATGTCAAATTGTCCACTTTATGAAGACAGCAATTAACATTTTCTTTTCAGTGAGCGTGCCAAGGCCACGCGCACCAACTCCACCAGCTCGACCTCCTCCAACAGCTCCAGCTCTGGCTCGCGGTAAATTCGTTGCTCCAAGAACAACATCGAACAGCCCCTGGGCAAAGACCCTTGAGGACCAAACACTATTTCTTTCACCATCCATGGGATTCAACCAGGATGGCTAACCAGACCAAGCCCTCGCTCTGTTTTTTTTTTATCCAAAAGGCTTAGCAAGGCAAGGAGTTTAAGGATGGAAAATTGATTATACCAGTATTGACGCTTGATGACTCCCCTGTTTTTCTTCTTTCACTATTTTCACGCATGGCAATGGAGCTTTTTCAGCATTGAACCTACCTATATGAGGATTCGGAATGGAGCTAGGGCATATAGGGTTATGGAGCAAGTCTGATGAAGTCGGGCTGTTCCTTCCTAAACAGAGATGAACCCGTAACTTCAATTTCTAGTGCCTTTCTTGATTTGTGATGTTGTATTATTGAGCCTTTTTGTATCCTCCAGAAGGCTTAAATGCTCTTGCTTTCCTGGGTATGGAGAGTATGGCTCTATAAACAGCAAATAAGACCAACATCCATAAACATAAAACGGAATTCGGCATCATTCCTCTCGACTGACTTGTCATTTCCGGGCGTGTTCGACATAAGCCTGACCGTAGGGCTGAATGCAGTCGTCGAAACGCCTTAGCTGAGGCTCTAGGGGCTGATCTCGCCTTGTCTCAAAGGGAAGGTGGCGCAGCACCCTCTGCCTGATCTGTCTTCCAGGGTTGACTTTCCTCCTCTGGCCCGAGACGACCCCAACCATCACGACCCCACATTTGCTCAGAGAGATTGTTTTGTGATATTGTCATTACAACAGACTCTTATCCTAACCGAAAGGACTTATGTGGGAGATGAGCAGTCCGGTGCTATAGACTTATTATGTGTCGGGGCTTCTTCCTCCCTGGCAAGCGAGGTCGTCTGGCTGTAATATTTAGAGACTATTTTTGATTAGGGCAAAACGATCAGCACAGCAGTATGTGCCTTCCGCCTACTCAGACAGGTCCAGAACTCCAGATAGAGACATTCGAAAAGCTTTCCTCTCCTAAGAAGGCGCTGTCAGCATCGGCCATCCTAATTTCTTTGCAAGACCCAAGCAACGCCTTGCGGGAATACTCCTCACTCGAACAAGGGCCCATCCGACTCCCAAACCTGTCCAGGGGAAGGGCTATCAGCTGCCATTGAGGTATGGGAAGTAGAGAAGTGGAGGATCGGTTCTTTAGAATATTAGTGGGGTGTCCGTTGTGGTGACACAGAGGGCGCCGCATCCCAGACCCATCATCTAGAGATAAATACAGCACCAAGGCTGTGATGCTGATCCCTCGTGCCCGCTCAGGCAAGGATTCTGGCCACATCGTACTGCTCCTACGGTACAATGGAGCCATTCACCTCCAACGGGGGACTTCACACACCCCACAAGCTCTTCTGGTTCTTGAAGACATTGGTGATCCTTAGTACCGTGTTCTGTGACTGAGGAATGAGACGGAGGTGGCTTTGGTGTGTTCCAATTGAAGGATTTCCGTGGTTAAAAATAGATGCGCGTCCAGCTCAAATGCGATTTTAACATATTAGCGCAAACGGTCGTCTCATTTCTTGCTTTTCCATGGTGTACAAGAAGAAAGAGAGCTATCGTCTTCCTGGCACCACGATCATTAGCGAGCAAGACGAATCTTAAGAATGATAGAGTAGCCTCCCTCGTGATATTACTACGAAGTACACTATTCCGTACCTCCGTATTGGCGTATTGCACTGACGTACACTTAAGCATAGATCGGCTCCCTCATAGTTTTGCCGTCTGGTGCATTTTCGGCAACCGCCACTTGCCACTCAGCTCAGCACCTATTCGATCCAGCCCATGTCTGTTTGATCCATTTGATTTAATCCATTTAATCCCAACCGAACTCTGTTTCAACGCCTGAACACCGAGGCCCTCACTATTAATGGTAATAGTGAGGGGTCAGGCAACCACCAAAAAAGACACTCGAGTGACGCCACTGTCCACGCAATCATCGTCTCGTGCCAACCCATTTGTTCGCCTCCATAACCCATTGCGCCTCGGAAAGCAAGTATTGTTGAGGGGGCTCAATTCTCAATTCTTTTTCTTCCGCTTCGTTTTATTACTGGGCTTCGACTCCTTCCCCCTAGAAATTTATTATCCTATTCTATTTAACCCACTCTTTCATTCTCGTTTCTTTTGCAGAAACCCACCCCTCCTTCATTACAGGTTGTCATGCCGCCTATCAACCATGTCGCAGTCTCAGCCGGCATAGCAGCCGTGACCGTCGCCGTCGCAGCAGCAATGGCCCTCTACGAAAATGAAGACGTCCGGCGCTACGCCGACCAGATCCGCCGCCGCCTCGCCATAGCCCTACATAACCTAGGCAACGAACTCGATCCGGGACAGACGGGCGACCTCGAGCCCCTCTTCAACCGTCCCGAAGACGCCGAGGGCTTCCTCATGTCCTCGCGGGGCGCCCTCGAGCCCGCCGTCGACGCCGACGAGGAGTCGAGGAAGAGACAGAGGGAAGAGCTGATGTATTGGAACGCTCTGCGGGAGTCGAAGCTGGAGTCCGAGAAGTCTGCGACGGAGCCGCCATCTTCGACGAGAGCTCGGGGTGCGAGCTTTGATGATTTCTTGAAGCCGGACGAGTCCGCGGAGACTGGGACGTTTGTAATTAATTCCGGCTCGGATGCCAATAATCGGGACGGACTCGTCAGGAGGAATGTGGTAGGTGCTGCTGATGCTGGATATACGAACCCGTTCTCCGACGAGCAGGAGATCCACGACGAGAGGCTGGCCGTATCGATGCTGGCCCCTTCGGCCGACGAGATGTCGGACATCTACAGCGCTACGACGGCCGACCTTGCCGACGAGAAGAAATACGCCGGCGTCCCCGCCCCTCCCCCGCCGGTCGAGGAGTCCGCTGCGCTAATCGACTTCGCGAGCGACGACGGCTCGGAGAGCACCGTCTCTGGTACAATGGAGGAATCCGCCGCCGGGGAGAGGCTGCAGCGATCCGGCTTCGATCAGCCCTCTTCTGATCCCCGCTTCGGCGAGAGGGCTTCCATGCTTTTCAGTGATATTTCCGCTTGGGCCGAGGCGGCGAATCAGACCGGCCGCCCCGCTTCCCCCGCGAGCTCCTTCACGAATGCTGACCTATCCGATGGACAGCTTACCCCTGATGATGGCCTCTCCGTCGCCGACACGGACGCCAGGTCCGATGACGGAGTTGACGGTGCATATCAGAATGCTTCAGATGCTGAGAGCAATCACTACGATGTGCGGAGTGTCAGCGAGGGCATGTTTACCCCCGCCAGTTGGTCCGAGGTCGGAAGTACCGTCAGTGAGGACGATATCCCTGTGCCTATCCACCAGTAAACGCGGTTCCCTGTCCGTTCTAAATGAGGCCGAATTGTTGTCTCTTGATTCTCTTATTTTCGCCGCCTCGTCTTTTTCTTCTATTTTCTTTTCCTTTTTTCCCCCAATTATATTAGTACTATCCACGGATCCTGGCGTTCTACGGAAATTGTGTTTTTTTTTTCTTCGCTGTTTGGATGGGATATCATGGGTATACGGAAACAATTCGGATCAATATATTAAGGAATGAATACTTCTTTCTTCCTTATTCCCTTTGGAATATGCGCTGTGGCATTCCTGCTCTAGCTACATTGGCATGTGTAGACTTATACTAAAAAAAACGCTATGGTTGAGAGAAGAATAACAAAAGAAATAAATCGTCGTTCAACCCCGAAGGCGCTTGCTGACCATTGTGCGCAATTGAATAAGTTCGGCACGTCGAAGATGTGCCCGAATCTCCGCGAGGAGGCCCGGAATCCTTGGATCCCTCAGAGACTTAAGCGTAGGTTTGTCTTTCGGGATGTGTGGAGGCAGAGTTTCGGTGTTGGAGAAGGTGTGGAAGCTCTTGGGGGGTCCCTAGGCCGGCAAAGTCGACGACGCTACCACACCCGAGTAGACATCATCCTCATCCTCCTCCCCTTCGGCACAGTAATCCTCCCAAAGCTCCTGCACGGTTGCTCCAAACAACTCGGTCCAAAACTCCTCCTCGACATACTCGGCGAACCTCAACCTCCCATTCACGCTCGCCACCGTTCCCTCCCCGAACCTCTCCTCGAGATAGTCCAAAAAGTAGGCGGTGCAATCATATCCCCTGTCCCAGTTCTTGTCCCTTCTCGCATTCCTCTTCTCATCCCTCTTCCAATGAGGCGGGGCCAAATCACACCTCAGCCGGACCCAGTCGGCGATTCCTTCAATGAGACCCCCGGGGCATTTCCCCCGCCCGTTGTATTGGTAGCAGTGGACGAGCTCGTGCGTCAGCACGCCGGTGAGTTCGGGGCCCACGCGGGAGGCGGGCTTGATGTTAGAGACGTAGGAGAGAGAGAGATGGATCTCCTTGTGGTCGACGTCGAGGTCTATGGAGGTGGTGTAAGCTACTCCAGACATGGGGCGGAGGACCAGGGTTACGGAGCGGGTGGGGGGAACGGGGACGGGATTGGTCGCCGAAGAGTAGAGGAGGCGGTGGATGGAGGAGACTGCCTTGGAGAGTACCTCGGAGACCTTGATGGATTGTAGGAAGAGTGAGGACCCTGGGTGGGTAAGGTCGCGGATTTCGAGGCGGAGTTTGGGGTTTGGTGGTGCGGACGGTTTGGAGGTGGGAGCTAGAGAGCATCCATTGACAGGACTCTCGGCGGGTTCGTCTGGAGTTGGAGCTGCGGTACTACCTGGCGTAAAGATGGGCTCCGAGCCATTCGACGACGCCGGGAATACTGCTGGTGGAGATGGAGACATTGATGTTGGATATGAACGAATATCACGGTGCTAGAGAATATGAGGCACTGAATGAATGTTAAGATGTTGGATATGGCGAAATCCGTTGGTGGGGTGTACTTCAGAAATATAAATGCGGTTTGATGCACAAGCCTGGGTCCACGTCCGCGGGGTCGGTCATGGATCAAGGTCGCAGGATGGATGGTCTGTATAGGACTCAACCGTAGAAGGAAGTGAAGTGCCTAAGACAGTAGCTGCCCCCGCCGGTTATGTTCCTATGAGTTTTATGGTCTCCCATATTTTGCACCAGAATTGCACCTTCCCGGTGATCGAATCGTAGCTTCCCAAGGTCATCTCCCCTACCATTTCAACCTTCCATTTCGGGGCACAATGGAATTGAAAATAACTCCCTAATATTTGATGTTTCGCAGCGTCAGCAGGCGGCAAACCCCCCCCGACCCAGCTCCCCACTTTGCGGAGCGCTTGGCTGCACAAAGGGAACATCAATCCATCGTCACCACTCTTCATCACCCAGAGCCATGTTTCCAAAGCGGCTCCTCCGACACCCCTCAATCTATCGAAAATCATTTCTTCTTCCCACTCCACTAGAATCGTCTCAAATCATCATGGCCTCCCAGAACCGCGTTGCCTCCTCTACGTTGGCACCGAAACGACCACTGGTCCCCCGTAGATTCCCATCCAGCGGGTTCGAGACCATTAACGCATCGGTCAAGGTTGAGGAGGAAACGTTACCATTCTACAACTCTAGGCTGTTTTATCCCGTTCGTATCGGCGAAGTCTTCGAAAATCGATATCAGGTCGTTGCTAAGCTTGGCTATGGAACGACCTCGACGACGTGGCTTTGTCATGATCTCTTGTAGGCTTCTACCTCGACCAAGACCTAGAGAATTGTGCTGAGAGTCATTTCTCAAGGGGCCACCGATATGTGACGCTGAAGGTGCATATCAATGCTCTGACTTCGAACCAAGAGCTAGAGGTCTATCAATATCTGAAGAGTGTCAAGTCAGATCACCCAGGTCGAGAAATGATTCGAATGCTCGAGGATTCTTTCAAGCTACAAGGACCATATGGTACGCATGACGTTTTTGTCTTGCCTCCACTTGGTCTAAGCCTGAGGGCCTTTCAAGACATGATGCCGAGCCACATCTTCGCTCAACCGATCGTAGAAATAGCCCTTCAACGAGTCCTGGTTGCCCTTGACTTCCTCCACGGTCCTGCAAATCTTACTCATACTGGTAAGACAGCTCTTGCCATATTATGCTTCTATGCCCATTCCTCACTAAGTTCGAATCAAAGATGTCCATGCAGGCAATCTCCTTATCGGTGTCGACGATGAGTCGCAGCTCGCAGAATTTGAGGAGAACGAACTCATTAGACCATCGTCGAGGAAAACGGTGGACGGCATCACGATTCACGTTTCTCAATTCTTATTAGAAAGCTTTGGCCCACTCTATCTCTGCGATTTCGGTGAGGCTCGCACTGGCAGCCAGCACGAGGGGATTGCCATGCCTATTCAGTATCGAGCACCAGAAATCATTCTCGGCATGTCCTGGGGTCATTCGGCAGATATGTGGAGTGTCGGACTCCTAGTATGGCCGGCTCCCTCGCTCTCTCCTCTACATTTACCGCCTAAAATCTAACATATTACTTGTTTACTAGGCCTGGGATCTCCTCGAACCAGAAAGTCTATTCCATGTCTATGAGCCTGCTGATCCAGCACGGAATGAAGCGCATCATCTAGCCAATATGACTGCCCTCCTCGGTCCCCCTCCGTTGGAATTCCTAGAGAGGAGCTCAAAATCACGTGAATACTGGGACGAGAATGGTAAGGCTAATAGCCTATCTATTTCTATGAATATCAATAACTCATCTCCTTTTTAGGTTATTGGAGAGGCATCGTTCCTATACCTACCGGGAGGACTCTAGACTCTCTCGAAACGTCATTGCAAGACGGTAAAGATAGGGACGAGTTTCTGGATCTCATTCGAGGATTGCTCCGCTGGCTTCCAGAGGAGCGACTCAACTCCCACGAGGCGTTCTTACATCCCTGGGTCTCCGGGTCTTGAAGTATTTAGGGGCGGAGGCTCTTGCGCTAAGTAATGCTATTGGGGCTGTGATCATCAATGTGCCTGTAAGCGCACGGCCGAAACTCTTGAGCAGGCCCAACGGGGATAGCCGGTTATAAAGCATATTCGAAGTTCTAGGTAGACCTAGAGCTCGATTGTGAGGTCCATTTGAAGTCTTCAAGCAGACCTAGAATGGGATGTGCATATTGCAAGGCCTACTCAATGTTATTGAGTAGACCTAAAAACCATATGACTGAAACTGTCAAATAGTTTCGATAAAGGACTGCTCGTATCGATCGCATGAGTAGGTGCACACTGCACCTTAAGGGTAGGAATCGAAGGCTCTGTTACATATTTAATGATAGGGGTGCTTTTATTAAGATACGGGATGGATTCACTAGATGAACCATTTCTGTAATTTCAGGCGAGATCTTCAGGGAATATGTAGAAAGATTGGCGATAATGGAATGGCAAACAAAAAGGCAATGCTCAGCACAACAGAAGGTGGATTGTATGACCATTGAGATCCGGGCGACCCCAGATGTTACGGAGCGGAGACACAATCAGTGATCGGAGGCATACGACCCTGGACTAGCTTACATAACCAAGACCCCTCGCATTGCGATGGTCCAGACCCGCTTGGCGTCATAGTTATTGTTATCGATAAAGAGCAACATTCAAGTGTTTCGAACATGAAAGCGGCCCACTTTTTACAGGGGCATTGGCGTGTACTTCGTACGTACCTTTGTACCTTTGCGTGGGCGCTCGGGGCAACAGCAACCAGCTTCGTGTGTTTGCCCCTTGTTGTTTTTCCCTTTAAAAACATCCCCTTCGCGGAAAATACTTGGACGACTGCATGACATGACAAAACCCGCTTCCACAGTCAGACTCCATCCGACGGTCTCGAGCCATTTTTGATACTACATGAATCAATAACCCCACTATAGGGTCTACACTATATCTCAGTTCACTGCTTTCCGAAGTCAAGCTGGTCCCTTCATATTACATTGTTTGCTCTCGGGACAAGGCTGTTGATTTATCGCATTTCTTTCTCAATCCGTCACCATTGCCACGTTTGGCAATCTCGCATGATCGACCCAGAACGTATATATCCGCGCCATAACTTCAGCATCAACTACCCCTCCGAGTCCACGGGCACAGAGGCGACAACTTTGATCGAAGCATTGCCATACCCTGCGTCTATCGTACGGACGAATCAACAATAACACAAGTAGAACATCCCTTTTGGGACACTCTTAACCCCCTTTTTTTTTCTCTGCAGATGACGGATAAGATCTCGGACAAGCAGGTCGCCGACCTGGCGACGCTGCTTCTAAAACACGATGCCGCGACAGACACCAAGGTCAATGCCGTCAACGCCGTGAAGTCTGGCATCAAGCAGCACAACGTTCCCGAGACGTGCGTGCCCCAGCTCTTCGACGTCCTCCGCAACGCCTCCGTCTCGCAGCATGCCGCCCTCGTTAACGCCAGCTTCAGCTCGCTCAACCACCTGCTCACCCGGCTCTCGCGCCAGGAGCCCAAGTTCATCAGCAAGGAGGCCATGCGCACCATGCCCGTCATCATTGAGAAGCTTGGAGATCAGAAAGACAAAATGAGGAGTCTAGCTGCGCAGGCCATGACGACGGTGTATGGAATTGCGCCGGCCGAGGTGGAACGGTCGGTGAGGAATACGGCGATGTCAGGTAAGAACCCGAGGGCGAAGGAAGCGAGCATGCATTGGCTTGTGGCGATGCATAAGGAGCAGGGGATGCAGTTTAGGGCATATGTCCCGCTGCTGATGGATCTGTTGGAAGATGCCGACGGGATGGTGAGGGATGTTGCAAAGTCTACGGTTATTGAGCTCTTCAAGTAAGTTGTTGTCTATCTAGTTTTTTATCCTAGGTTCCGGCGTATGGGCCTGGGTAGGAATATGTTGCTGACTTTCCCTTCTCCTTTCTAGGACCGCACCCGCCGCGGCTAAGTCCGACCTCAAGCGACAGCTCAAGAACTTCAAAGTCCGTCCCGCGATTGAGCAGGCCATCGTCAAAGCACTCGCGCCCACTGGTGGCGAAAGGTCTGAAACTGCGACGCCGAGCCTGACGACGAGCGTCTCCTCCCTTTCTGGTGGAGACCGAGACCGTCCAATCACACCCATGTTCGAAGGCAAAGCCGACGCTGTTGAACCGACCTATGTCAACACCCAGCGCGAGCTAGAGGAAATCTTCCGCGAAATGGGCTACCACTTTGAGGGTAAGGAGACGGAACAGAACTGGATGAAGCGCGAGGAGAGTGTGTCGACTCTGAGGCGACTTCTTGTCGGAAATGCCCCGTCCGACTTTCCCGATGCCTACCTTAACGGCGTGCGCGGGCTACTGGACGGAATCATCAAGACCATGAACTCGCTGAGGACGAGCTTGTCGAAGGAGGGGTGTGCTTTCGTCCAGGATCTCGCCAACTGCTACGGTCCTCACATTGATCCCATGGTCGAGCTTCTGATGCAGACTCTGCTCAAGCTGTCGGCCTCGACCAAGAAGATCAGCTCGCAGCTCGCCAACACGACAATCGACATTATTCTCAGTAAGGCGACTTTTAGCAACCGCCTCCTGCAGCATATTTCTTCCGCGTACCATGACAAGAACGTCCAGCCGCGCATGTATGCCACGGGATGGCTAAAGACCATCTTGATCAAAGAGGAACAACACAAGGCGCAGATTGAGCACTCCGGCGGCCTTGACTTAATTGAAAAGTCGATCAAGAGGGGTTTAGCTGATGCGAATCCTGGCGTGAGAGAGAAGACTCGAGCGACGTATTGGACTTTTGCTAAGATTTGGCCTGCAAGAGCTGAATTGTGAGCTTACCCGATTTTCTCAGTCTCCTCATACCTTCAAGTTTATAATCTAGTTTGTTTTGGGGCTATCATTATACTAACAACCACCTTGTGGGTAGGATTATGGAAGGCCTCGACAACACGGCACAAAAACTGCTCCAGAAGGATCCAAATAACCCCAACTCTCCCAAGAAGGCAACAACGACGACAACTGCTCGACCGGGTCTTGGTCTGTCGAAGAGCACGATGGGATCTTCCAAGTCCTCGCTGAGAGAGACAGTGATGGCTGGACGGAAGGCACTTGGTGCCACGAGGAACGTTCCGGCGCGGCCTGGCTCGGCCATGTCTAGTTTCTCTCCGGTGCGGACCGGCGCCGGCTCTGCCGCACCACCCCCCGCTAGTTCCAAGCCGGCTCAACATCGCCTACGGCCGGAATCTACACTTGCCGTCAACTCTGGTGGCATGTCCGCGGCACCCACGCGACCAACTAGGAGGCGCGCCGAGCTAGCTGCTAGACCTGCTACCGCAGGGCCTTATTCGGTCCGGTCTCATGGCGGTCCATCGGCGGAGGCGAGCAGCCCCGTTGATACCACGAAATCGACTAGGAGCGTCGCGTCGAAGCCGCCGTCTACTAGCTCGCCCCGGCGTGTCGCGCAGCGACCTCGCCCAGGCCACACATCCCACGCTAGCGAATCGAGCATTCCTTCTCCTACTACCAGAACTACCTTCTCTAAGCCCGCCTCTCCTCAAACTACGCCCGTGAAACTGAAGAAGGCCCAGTCTAGCCCGTGGTCGGCTAATAGCGCGGATAGGGCTGAGGAGCTTACTCTCGTTGTTCCGACTATTGGAACCTTGAGGGCCTCTCCGCCCCGGGTCGTTCCTCCTATGCCAAGCCCGATTCCCGAGACACCTACTCAGGTCGATGTAGAAAATATTCCTACATCGACGACCCCGAAGGACACAATCCCACCAACAGCGCTGCAGGTCTACGAGGATCCATTCGTCGAGGAACAAGAGGAGACGCCCAAGCCCGCGTTTACGGGTACTGTTCTTGAGGATCGCCCCATCAACGAGAACGTGGTGCCAACACCCCTCCCTCCTTCGGATGGCCAGGTTGCGGACGAGCCGCCGTCGTCCCCCGAAAAGTCCCGCCAGAACTCGCGGCTCCTGGAGAGCGGTATCACGCGCGTCAAGGCTAAGTCTCTCGACGTACACGGCTTCAGAAAGCTACAGTCGCTGATCCGCGATAACAAGGCGGTCTTCACGGGCGATAAGTTTGAGGCGCTGCTCCTCGGGCTCTTCGAGTTCCTCCAGGATCCTATGGAGAGCACATCCCGAGAGAAAGTGCCGGACGTCAAGGCTCAGATCCTCGCCACCATCAAGCTCCTCCTGAAGAAGGAGCGTTTCAACTTCCAGCCCCATGTGTCGACAGGCCTCGAGTCCCTCCTCCTTGCGCGTAGCGCGTACGACTCGCGCACGTACATCGTCAGCGGCCTCGAGCTCCTCGCCGACGAGCTCGTCACGCTGGGCGACGCCCCGGAACTCGTCATGACCTTGACGGCACAGCTGGAAAAGAGCACCGACTCGACGGCGGAGGGCTGCCGATGTCTGAGCATGGGCATGCACGCGCTGAGGCAGCTCCTCGAGAAGCGCGCGTCGTACGTCCCCTCGGACACGGAGCTCCAAAGGCTCGCGGCGCTGGAGAGCCGGTGTCTCGAGTCGGCAGACTCGGGCGTCAGGATGGATGCCGTGCAGCTCTGCGTGGCGATGCATACGCGCATTGGGGAGGCGGCGTTTTGGGAGGTGTTGAAGGGGATTAAGGATGATCCTAAGAATTTGATTACGTATTACATTGCGAAAGGGCAGAGGGAGCAGGAGGAGAACGGGGGTGTGAACGGGGGTGTGAACGGGGGTTGAGCAGGAATCAGGGAGGATGATGCGGCTGTTGACTTGAGTTCTTTTTGTTGTGTGTACGAGTGCGTGCTTAAAGTGTTAAGGCAGGCGAGGCGTCGGGGCGCGATTCACAGGAACACTGGGAGCATTCGAAGGAGCAGGTTTTCTTTCTTTCTTTCTTTCTTTTTTTTTTTTTTTCCTTACCTTGTTTCTTTGATTTCTCCCTTTTCGCCCCCATTCCTTTCAATTGCATATATTTGATTGTTGGGGGTTTACAGGTTTTGAGCTCTTCTGTTCGAGAGGGAATCGCCTCGATGTTGTACGTGTTTTAACACTATTTTTCTTTTTTGAAGTAGCATTGTTTAATTGTTACCTGTATAACTCTTTTATTCTTAGGTTAGCTAGAAGTGAAGCCTGGTAAAATAAATTGATCGACAAAGAGTGAGAGGATCTCTAGGGTTTCCTGGGAGCCATCTGCCCGACGTCTTCTCGTACTTCGTAAGGGTCACAACAGTTTCTTCGGGTCTTCTTGAAGCGCCAAGAGAAACACGGCGGAGGGGAAAACATTTCGTATGAAGTAGTTATCTCTTCACAACGCACACCACGTCCCCGGTCATTCCAAAGAACGAATAAAAGCGAAGAGGGGTTGCACGGCATGTCCACAACCCGGGCCGTCAACCCACGAAGCACGAGTTGGAAAAAAAGAGGAGCTAGCCAAGTCGAGCAGCTTGCAACTTGCACGCAACAAAATGACAAGATGGTGGACTGTTTTTCTTATGGAAGGGATCGACAGGTCGGGCGTGGAGAAGCGGAGTAGCGTAGTGTACACTTGACTGGCTTTCCTCTTTTGAATTTAGTGTTCGTTTGAAGGGGATGGGGGAACATTGATGATTGTTGATGGGGAAGAGGGGGGTTTAAGTGACTCCACTTGGATGTTGGGTTGGGAAGTGTGATGAAACATTGGGAGGAGCCAAGGACTGGTTCGAATACGTTTTTCTTGGTTCTAGAATGGGGGAACTGCTCACGATGGGCTTAGGCTTTTCTCTTTCTTCGTCCTCTTCTTCGTCCTCTTCTTCTTCTTCTTCTTCTTCTTCTTCTTCTTCTTCTTCTTTGTTCCCTAAGGTAGGTAACGAAATCATTCTTGTTCTACACTAGTGTATAGGGTAGTTCTTAGAGACTGTAGATCGACGGATCGATCAATGATGTAGTGGGGTGGAGGGGAAGCGGGAAAGACGCCGATCGCATGTGCCTCGGGAAATCGAGAACAGAAAAAGTGATGATCTCCCTTCAAAAGCTCAACGTTTATCGACCAGCAAAGAGTAGCTTGGCTAGGGCGCACAGACGAGGATGATGTCGTGCTGCATGCGCTCGATGAGAAGTCGGTTGCAGTCTTGGAGATAAACGGTGAGCTTGTGATGCCTGGACAGGGCTTAGAGCGGAAGAGAGGACCGCTCGACTGGGATATGTTTCTGGTTCTTGTTTTGTTCTTCCATCTAAGTTGTTGAATGGCCCATCGGACAATTTGGGATCACGTCGATATCTGGTTGGAAGGGAACGGGAAAGGGAAGGGGGATGATCTGAAACGACGACGTGGTTAACGTACGGAGTGTGGTTCCGGCAGGCAGGGAAAAGACAAGGAAAATCAGCACATGGTCTAACTAGCTTTCTCTCCCCTTCGGTGTTTTCTTAGAGCTTAGCTCTTGGGGAAGAGGGCGGAGAGAAGGAAGAAACGGTGAGCAGTATGGGAAGGTGAGGGTTTGTACAAAGTGGTACTATACTACATCACCGCGCTCTCTTTCCTCGAGACCCCACGATGGTCTCGCCTATATGATGTTTTTTTTTTTTTTTTTTTTGTTTTCCTTCTAATTTTGAGACTAGGTCTAAAACGTGATGACAGCCTACCTTCGGCCACGGATTCCGAAGGAAGCCCAAACAAACAAACCACCCTGATGATTCGACTCTATGGATTGTGCTAACTTGGCAGGGGACAGATGGGTGACGAACTTATGCGGATAATAGGACGGAGAGATTTGATATATCCGCCAACCCTGGTGTTTACTTCGTAGGAGGAGGTTGATTCAAGCATGAAAAGGCGGTCTTAAACCCTCCCCTGTCCATAGTTGGAGCTAATTATTGATCCTTTGGCAAGGTCGCAAGTGACAGCAATCAGCCACTACCGGAGGTTCTGGATCGATCCTTGATCCGTCCGAGGGGTAATAGAGCAAACATTAACACAAATCCCACCTGGGCTACAGGCTGGGGAAAAAGGGTTGCGGGCGCGGAGACTGTGGTCCCAGCAGTGCGTTCATGTGGCGCTCGCCTTCCGCCCTTCCGACGACAGACGACATGGGGGAAGGGGAAACTGAGTAAGTAATACTTGGCAGGACTGGCAATGGAGTTGATGGCGCGCCAGGCTAGTCCTGGAAGATGAAGATGAAGATGAAAATAGCCTGGCCTCAATGGCGAGGCACAATCGAGGGCTGTGGTTGCGCACTCTAGCTGAAACAGTAGCCCGGCAGGGAAGAGGGAATGCAGACGTTGAAGGATCTGGTCTGTTGGGGTGGATGGGAACGGGATCACAAACAAGCAGAGGCAGGCCAGCCTTCATTCAGTGGTGCCAACATGATGTGGGAACATTCAAGTCCACATTGATGGATTGGCTAGAGCTCGCAGTGTTGCAGTGTCTTCAAGGCGGGCCTGTGTGTTTCACGGGGGTAGCACTAATAATATTCCAGGATCATTTGGGAGCACTGAGCAGGGCTTGGCGGATGGCAGCATAGTACTATGTATGCTATAGTGTACTTTGTGGTTATACTCCTTACACGACTTGGCCCAAGGATCAACTGATGGACATTGAAATTTGCCATTTCCTGGAGGATGGAACTGATGTTCTCTCAATGGCACGCCAACCCTCCTTCATTGGGCAAAGCGATCGACAATGTGCACGAGGCTAACAACAATGATTGATGAGACGGATCAGTGCGCTTGCACTTGCTCTTGCAGTAGCAGCAGATGAGGCTTCGGTAGTGTAACGGTCGACGCCACGCCCAGGGCTTTTGATTCGGACAGGGACTCACTCTCCAGCCTCCAGCCGCAGTTCACTTCAGCTCTGCTAAGACTTACCTGGTAGAAGGGAAAAATAGGGGACGCGCCAGCTGGAAAGGCTGGACTCGAGTCTTAGGTTGAAGAAACTGTCTTTCTTTCTTTGGAAGAGAAATGGCTTGATGTCTGAGACAGTCGTACATGACGAGCGAAAAAAAAAGGGGCTCAACGCTACTTTTTAGGGTCTTGATTCCCCTTCTGTCCCTAGCCTGAGGTATTGCCACTACGACGTATTTGATCGGATGCATGTACGAAGATGCATGCCTGGGAGCCCAAGGGCAGGAGTCTAAAATCCTCAAGATCCACTCTAAACGCGTCCTGGCGTGGTGAGTGTCCTGCTTTTGGGGTGTGTACGCTACTGCCTGACGACCAACATCGATTGTATTACGGATAATATGGGAGAGGTACGAAGTAGGCCAAAAAAGTCTTTGGGCGCACAACGGACGGGTGAGAGTCTGGGTCCTCAAATTTGGGAATATCCGGGATTCAGGATGCGGGAAGAGACGAATGCAGGACAGACTGTAATCTCGTCCGTTCCCGAATATGCTGCCTGCCTCTCTGAGGTGAGGCCTGTGAGCTAGGATTAGCCGCGGCGGATGGGGGACACGTCTCGTCTCGCGCCATGCACCGGACCATGCACCAGACCTCTTGTCGGGTCGAAAATGTCGGGAGACTTTGGGAGAGAGATATTTTTGATACTGGAGGGACGGAGAGAATGGGAGTCAAGAGACCGCAAATAACGTCCGCTACCTGGAAGAATAAACGGGCCAGTAAGATGCAGAGGACTAGGGTCCACGAACGACGTTTGAAGATGGCGTAACAGGCGTAACAAGGGTGGATGATGCACTCGCGAGATTAATTAGGACAGGATAAAAGTGTCAAAATAGGGCAGGACAGGAACAGAAATAGGAACAGGTGAATTGTCCGCGGTTTATCCCCTTTGAATCGGATACTTTGTGGGAATGACCGCATCATCTCATTTGATATTACTACGAAGTAAAGGGAAAGGCACAGCTTTTGGGAGGTACTCCAAAGTACTCCGTACCCCATGTTGGCAAGTCCAAGTCGACATCCAGACTTCAATGTCTGAGTCGTTCGCAACTATTGGCCTGAATATATCGAAATGCACCGCGTAATATTTACTCACGATTTTAACACTTAGCCTCGGATAGGGCTATCGTTGTCGAATAGAAACCAGACTCTCCCAATTCCATCCAAACGAATTTTGTGCGCTAAAGAGTCATGGTGGTGGCAATGAATCTGCGGGCCCTTCTGTCAACTATCAGCTGGGAAATCTTGATGTCATCAGCATGCAACACTGAAGGATGTGCCTGTGGCATTTGATCAGTGGTAGTGACGAGGTTGTACGAAGTACGCAGTACGCAGAGTGGGCTGAATACGAGCGAAGTGAGGCGCTGGGTTCGTTGCAGACAAGGTCTCTGGATGGATCTTCAAGTACTTCTGATGTCCCGCAATACCGAGCTTTTGCTCAATGCACTTGAACAGTGGGTGCTGGAGAAAGGTAGGGCCTGGCAACCGTCAACTACGTTGAGCCATCACCAATGCTTGAAAATCCAAGTTTCGAGTTGAAATGAAATCGGGGGTCGCCTCGAGTTGTACTTAATACCTCAACTGAATCCTGTGCTGTCACGGTAGGAAGAACACTCTGTAGGGTACGAAGTAGGGCAGTGCACACTACTTCGTACTTCGTAGTGTATTGTAATACTGGGTATTAGTAGGGTGGCATGCAGTTGAGTCCTGGACGCTAACCAATCTCGAGACGGACCCCTCAAAACGCCTGTTGTCTTTTGACCTCCCACGCAATCTCGAACGCACCACTGTGTCGAACCCCTGACTACCTTACCCCTGCCAGGTTGTCCCACTGTCAGAAACGTTCAATGTTATGTTGCTCTCCAGGAGCCCGTATTAATTAGCCCCATCTCCATCCAGCATCGAACCAAGCCCCATTAAACCTAGTGTGCTCTCTGGATGGACAAATTGAACACAAGAACTTGACTCCTGTGATGGCGTCGACAAATACTGGTAATCTACGAAGTACGAAGGAGGATGGAGTAATTCCTATGTATAGAAGAGAACGCTGGCCAAATCACTTTGGAGTTGGATGGACGGAACGAGGTCCATTTGATCCTTCAAACAGTACATCAATTCCATCATTGCAGCCAGATTGTGCACTGATTGAGCCCATGATCTCAAGGCTCGCGCCCCTCTACCAGCAGCATCGTACTCTGGCTCTGGCGTGCTCCTTTTATAGTTGGGTTGATGGACTTGATACTTCAAGTTCTCCTGCAAATGTAAATTAGTGTGCGTGGTGTTGTAATTATTGATTGATGTACGAAGTACAGTATGAAGTAGTTTCTACCTAAGTACTTCATACGTGAGTGGGTGAGGATGCGGGTACCTCTCACAAGAGAGACAAGAGGGACCTAAGAGACCTAATTCAATTGTCAGTTTGATGATTGATCCAACATTTGATCAATCAATGGATCAAGTGTACGAAGTATGAAGTCGTGGACTTCGTACCTTGGTACTTCTATTCTTCTGGGCACACCTCGTCTCAACCAGCCCACACTGCATCCTCCGTCCTCCTCCGTACATTACACGTCCTCCTTCCTACCTCCTCCTTGTCATCCCGGAACCCGGTGCTGCGCTGCTCATCTGCTTTCTCCATCGCAAGCCTCGTTCCCCCCTTTCCTTGGTCCTAGTCTGTATTATTCCTTCGTTTCTGTCATCGCTCAACCGCATCCCCTATTATCAGTCGGATTGAACCTGCCTACGATCCGAATTAGGACCTCTACCACCGACCCTTCCGACCTCGACCTGACAGCACAATACGCTTGACGTAGCATCTAGCGTCCCTCATCGAACATCCCCCAGAAAAAAAAACCCCAAGCAGCTGTTGAATTCACGCTACACACAAACAACATTGGACTCCCTGAATCCCACGCACATCCACCGTGGGACGCACACATCCGTACTTCATACACGTACCACACACTCCACGCTATCCGCTCTAGTCCAACAGTTCGATCCTACCCCCAGCCAGCGAACCGGGCCCCTCCGTCATCGAACCTATCCTCTTCCCCCTGGTGAATTGTTGTAGACCTAGCCAAGTCCTATGACCATCAATTTCTAGCCCGTCCTCCTGGTGCTTGTCGACGGTTGCTTCCACATACGCCCGGTTACTGTCTTCTTCTTTTTTTTCTTTCTTTTTCCTTGAGAGAGGGAAGCTTGAGAGAGCTCGATTGATGACGCCCGATATTTCGCCTTCGACGATCCCAGCAACCCACATCTTGCGCGATTGATCCTGTGGCCAGCCCATAATCTCGACGATTGCCATTCCGACCCGCACAAACACCGCCCACCATGACGAGCGTGATGGACGAGTATCTTGATACTCCGTTGGACAATGATGACATCTTTCCCTGCAAGGGTTGTGGTGAGGTTAGTTTACAACGCGAACTTGCCGACCCGGGCGGCCACCTCTCGCCGTGTTTGGCCCAACCTGAAGGCGTTCGCGGCAGAGCTTCGCCTTCCCCCCAGTCCCTTGCCATTGTACTGACGGATGTGCTCTCTATTTAGATCCTTGAGGAGGGAAAGGCATTCGAATTAGGTATGTCCATTGTCTAGCCTCAGCCAGTAACGGACGTTCATCAGCCATCCTCATTCACTACTCCTCCACCCCGACGAACCCTCAGCCCATCCACATCCCACATCCCACATCCCCCTTTCACCACCCACTGAATCCCAGGTCTCATCGATAAGACCTCTGCTAACGCACTCTTTCCTCAAGCCGGAAACCGATGGCATTTGGACTGCTTCCGATGCAACACCTGCGGTACTCTCCTCGACTCCGATGCGAACCTACTCCTCCTCGGCGATGGGTCCCTGATATGTAACAACTGTACATATAGCTGCAGTGCATGCGGCAACAAGATCGAAGATTTGGCTATTCTCACGGGCGATCAGGCCTTCTGTGCGACATGTTTCCGTTGTAGGAACTGCAAGAGGAAAATCGAAAATCTCCGTTACGCGAGGACGTCACAGGGCATCTTCTGTATGAGTTGCCACGAATCCCTTATGGCCAGGAGGCGGAAAAAATCAAAGGCCGCTGCCCAGGCGAAATCCCGCGAGAAAGACGCATCCGGCATGATCAAGGACAAATTGTTACCCGCTCTCCCGCCAAACGCAATCCCCCCTGGTGCTTTCGCCCAAGAACGCGTTGAGCCCGAATCCGACACTCCCACCGAACTCTCTCCGAGACCTCGTCCAGCCTACAATCGAAATGACTCATCATCGAGGGGCAGCTCGAGGCCCGCCCCGTCTCCCGAGCGCCCTGCCGATTCTTCCGGAAAGGATACCCTAGGGCTGCCTTCGACCAACTACCGTAACAACCGCAACTCTTCCATCTTTATACCCAGCGATGCTCTTGGTGGCGACGCCGAGACCTTCTTCATCCCCGTTGCCCTGGACCACAGTCCCGCTCCTACCAACTCGACCCCGCGTTCCGCGCCGGCGGACAACCAGGATGCGTCAAAGAAGGATAACAGGGACTATTTCAGCAGCCCCAACAAGACATCTTCTCCTCTTGAGTCGAAGGTAGATTCTGCTGCCACGACGCCCCACATCGCCTTCCAGGAGAAGGGTAGGCAGGCATCCCCAGGCCAGGACTCCACCAAGGCTCGACCGCCTCCTGCCCGTAGACTGTCCAAGTCGGGCCGCAAGGATTCCGTCAACACTGTCAAATCCTCCGAGGACGCTCTCCCTCCGAGAACCTCGAGCAAGGCGCCCCTCGTTACGGACGAGTTCAAGCTTCAGGAGGCCCCCCGTGGCAAGAAACCGCTCACGTCGAGGACGGGCTCGCAGTCTTCCGGCCAAGATGCTACCGGTACTAAAGACCAATTACAGCCCGATGACAAGATCGGAACCCCTCGCTCCTCCCTCGACTCTCGCAAGCGCTCCGGGGAAGAGATCCGCGACCGCGAACGCTCCGATTCTTTGAATGCGACACCCCGTCACGAGTATAATAGCAATGCCGCAAGGCCAATCACGCGCAAGGAGGTCCCCCAGGGCACCGCCTCCCGTAACGGTATGTTTGTTTCGTTTGCTGTTGCGGCTGTTCACTGTGTTCATGGTTGAGTTTGCCGTTGTCTCCGATGTTTGCCTGCATCCACTATCCCATCTCCCCCCCTTTTTTTTCTTTTTTTTTCTCTCTCTCTTCTTCCCGTTCCTACCTCGCTTTATCGTGACTGACTAACATTCGTGCTTTTCCCCGTCGGCTTAGTGAACGGCAAACAACACGGCACCGATGACGCCGGTAAGCAGACGACCACTACGATCACCACCACCACCAGCACATATATGCAACCGCGGCAGGCTCCTGCGCCACCAGGGCAAACCTCATCTCGCGGACACAATGGGGAGGCCCCATCACCGAAACTCAGATGGAGCGCTGGTGGAGAGTTTACCATGGATGAGGATATGGCTCGAATCCTTGGCACCGACGAGGATTCGTCTTCTATCCTACGCCGCGTCTCCAATGCCGTCCGCCACGGCCGTACGAGCGACCCGGATCCCCTCGGCACCCAGACTCGTATGGGCCATACGAGAAGCGCCAGCGAGACGACACGGACGACAGCCTCTCCTCGATGGCCCCGGACCCCCGTTGCTGAGGATTCGATCAACGGTCACGCGCGAGATATCAGTAGCCCCATCGGGCTGTCGTCTCCCAACGATGACCCTGCTTTCCTCAAGAGGCAATTGAGGACGTCCGAGCAGCGGGTGGCCGAACTTGAGAGACAGTTTAACACGCAAAAGGATCTGCAGAACCTCAACAGGAAGGTCATCGAAAAGCGCAAAACGGTCCTGGATTTGGATACACAGACTGAGATCATGATCCGGCAGCTTGAGGTCCTCGCGGGCTATGTGCAGCGAGCCAAAGACACCAAGAAACCGATCGACGCGCGGGAACTTGAGGATTCTGCCATCAAGGACTTTGTCCAGAAGCTCGACAAAGTCAAGCAGTCGATGGCTGCGGCCATTGAGCAGCTGCACGAGGAGCGCGACCAACTCATACAGGAGAAGAAGCAGGCGATGGCCGACCGCGACCGAGCCCTTCTCGAGTTCGAGCAGCTCTCGTCGAAGAACGCACAGCTAGCAGACATGAACAACGACCTCACGCACCAGATCCAGGAGCGGTTCAAGTCCCAGATCAACAATACCAGCAACAACAACGATCCTAGAGCTGCCAATGGCCTGGGCATTTACCCGCAGCGAGGCTCGTCCACAACGGCGATGTCATCGGACGTTGCTAGTATCAACACAGCTACTACGCTTGTTCCTCACGATCCTGATGACTCGATCGTGGAGGCCGGCCCCACTGTCGTCACTGTCCGGAAAGGGCAAGTCAAGAAATTTAATTGGAAGAAGGGCTCAAAGACGATTGCGCAAAACGTAACAAAGGGCGTCAATAGAGCGGTTGTGGCATTCCAGGATCGAGATAGAAACCCGCACCATGGTGGTCTGACTGGCGATAACATCGGCCTTCCCTACAACATGACAGTCGAGCAAATGCAGCCCTCAAGCACCCTCACACCCAACGGCCCTCAGGGCCAGGCTGGCCAGCCCGGTGCTAGCACGCCCAGGCTAGCCGGCGAACGCCAGGGCTTCGGATTCTTCAGCAAGAGAGCCAACACGATGCCCAAGGGCATGCAGTCATCGACAGCCAACATGTCTGGCGCCGGGACGCCGACGGTAGCGGAGGCTCCTACCATCCTCTTTGGTTCCGACCTCTCCGAGCGCGCCGACTACGAACGGCGACAGATTCCCAGCGTCGTGACCCGCTGCATCGAGGAAGTCGAGCTCCGAGGCATGGATGTCGAGGGCATCTACCGAAAGACTGGCGGCAACTCCCAGGTGAAGATGTTGCAGGACGGTTTCGAGAAGAGCGAAGACTATGACATTTCCGACCCGTCGATCGATATCACGGCCGTCACTAGCGTTTTGAAGCAATACTTTAGAAAGCTACCGGTCCCCTTGCTCACTTTTGATGTGTACGAGCGCGTGCTCGAGTCTAATGGTAAGAACACTCTCTCTAACCCCAGACAAAGTCTTGGTGTCATATCGCCCTCGATACTAACGATTTCTTTTTTTTTTTCTCCGCCAAAGCTATCGCGAACGAAGCGGAACGCTGCGCTCATCTGAATCGAACATTTGCCTCGCTGCCACAACCACATAGGGACTGCCTCGAGTTCCTCATGTTCCATCTTACTCGCGTAGCTCAGCGAGAGCCCGAGAACTTGGTATGTCTCGATACCTGGCTTCGTTTTCTAACCCCCTCTTTCTAATACTCCCGCCTTAGATGTCTCCCAAGAACTTGGCCGTCGTGTTCGCGCCGACGATCATGCGAGATCACAGCCTTGAGCGTGAAATGACGGACATGCACGCCAAGAGCATTGCAGTGCAATTCATCATTGAGAACACCGACACCATTTTTGATGAATAAGGAGTGGCGTTTTGTTCGTTTCCGCCTTATCCCCCCCAACCGTTACATATATGTCCACGACTGGCGCGACATCCGCTGAGTCTAGTATCAGTTTCATGACCCCCTTTATGCCATTTGCTCTTTTCACTTTCTATCTCTACCTCTCTCTCCCTTTCCCTATTAAAGAGTCTGGCGGTTCCTAGGTTGTCAAGAATAGCTGCACTGATCTTTTGCCACACCACCCCTTTCTCTCTCTCTCTCTTTTTCCCCCTCACTTTCTTCGGGAGAGGCATTGTTCGAGACTTGTTTCTTGGCTTGGGATGTCGTCAATTGTTGTAAGGGGCCCACCGCATTAGCAGAGAACGATGATGAGGAAGTTTTGGTCTTTGTTTGTTAGGTTATGTTTCATTCTTGGCTCATCGCCTCTCTCTTTTGGCTTGTTTTTTTTTTTTTCCTTTTTTTTCCCCTTCTTCTCGGCTACCTAGGGCACGACTGGTTCTTTCTTTTCTCTTTCTCTTTTGCTGTAGGACGTTTAATGATATCCCAGGTTGTTTTTTTCTTGCGAGAACGAGATTTACATGTTTTCTCGGTGGCTTCGTGGTATCGATCCAGTAAGGGTGAAGCGAGGTGTGACAAGAACTATTAGCCTTCTCGGTGTTTCTTCTTATTTTGGCCCATGTTGGGGGGGAAAGAAAGCTTGAGAAGGTTTAGTCCCTAGGCTTTTGGAAACGGTGATGAGTTGACTTCGCTCTTTGGTCTTTGTATATATCTAGGTTCCAAATCCACTACCGGTCACTAACATGTTCCAACACCTTTGGCATTCTTTCCGTGAAACCAACGTCCTTTGTACACGCTATAAGCGGCAGCGGAAGCTACGATCCAAGTCGGAATCTCAGCACGGAGCGCCGCACGGGTGGTAGAGCCGTATCGCACAATTCCACCCCCGGCCATACCCGGAGTCGGCGGCAACTAGCCCTTTTTACCTCTTTGTTGGGCAGGAACGCTCGAAATAATGGTATACATTCCAAGTCCCGTAGATGATGCAAATCCAATCACTCAGTTTCGAATTCCAACCCGTTTCACATCATCCACCCAGCATTTTAACTCCTCACCCCCGGCAATCGAAGCCACAACACATAACACCTCTCCCAACATTCCAGCCACGAAAGCAAGGCATTTCCTATTTCTCCCCCTCCTCAATCCCCTCACGTCGCCGCCATCATCTTCTTCACCTTCTCCAGCAAAAACTCACTCTCCCTCCCCAACTTCCTCTTCCCATCCGGACCCCTCTCGCGCGCCCTCATCGACAACTTCCTCATGCGCCTGCGCTCCTGCACGGCCCTCTCGCGGTCCTGCCTGCGGCGCTCGAAGGCGTCCTCGCGGTCCTGCGCGGCCTGGCGGCGGCGCTGGGCTTCCTTGAGCTGCTTGTCGAAGTAGGAGGGTTTTCTGCGGCGGTGGAAGCGGTCGGGGTGTTCGTTTGGTTCGGGGCCTTCGTCTTCTTGTTCTTCGTCTTGTTTTGAGGGTTGTTGTTGTTGTTGTTGTTGTTCGGGTTTCGGGGCTGGAGGTGGAGATTGGGGTGTTTCTTCTTTTTCTTCTTCTTCTTCTTCGGAGGAGGAGGAGGAAAGGTTGGGTTCTTCGGGATCTGTTGGCTCGGGGGCTGAGGAGGTTGTTGTTGGTTTGGGTTTGGATTTGGATTTGGACTTAGTCGCGGGGAGAGGGGCGCCGAGTTCGCGGGCTCGGAGTTTGGAGTAGGCTTTTTTCGTCTTGGCTTTGTAGATGAGTTCTTTCTTTACTTTGTCCACTGCAGTACAGAAACAAGAAAAAGAAAAGAAAAAGTTGCTTGGTTAGTTTGTCTGTAAAGTCTCGGTGCTGATATTGGTGGTTCGCGGGGCGGGGTGGTAGGTTGGGGTTGGATTTCATTAACCTTTTCTTTTCCAGGGACCGTCGGGGAGGTTATCTGGACCGACGCGGAAGCCCTTTTTGGGCTTCTTGGCCTCCCTGGAGGTGTCTGATTGTTCTATGCGTCGCTTTTCGCCCATTTTTGGCGCTTCTCTTTTCCTTTCGGATTCGGTTGCGAGGTTTGTTTGTTTTGGGGGGTGTGGTTTATTTACAATTGATGCTGGATGTACGAAGGAGATGTGGATGGGATACAGAGTTGAGGTTTCTGAAATTTTTGGGCGGTGGAACGGATAATGCTCGGGTGGTAAGATAAGATAAGAGGGTCCTCACTCCCCGCTCCAGTTAATTATTATCTCTGGAGAAAAGATGCTGAGCCTACAAAGTGTACTTCGTAAGGAAGCCGAGTCGACGGTCTCAGATGGGTCACAGTTTACAAAGTAGAGAAGTTCCATATGCGAGGTATTGCACTGGACACCCTTACACGCATCAAGAGGTATAATTCTAAGCTTCTTACTTGAATCGACTTCAGATATGCATTTCTTATCTCCAGGGCAGAGTCTATATCGATCACTAGTTCTTAGTACCTCAGTAGAGCACCCAATGATGTACTTCGTAGCTTGCTCACATTAGACCCAACAGTTTGAGAAGAATACGAGACAGGCAATCTGTACGAAGTAGTTCCAGCTAGCCAATCCATCAAATCTTGATGAGTATAAACCCGGCATGGAAATGCTCTTTCCCTTTGGATTACAACGCAGGTTTCTTCTCCCCCGCGCGAAGTTCTTTTATTCGGGTTGATAATAACCAGTTATCGAGCGCTTTACTCTATATTTCTCCTCGATCGAGAATTAAAGAGCCGGGGGAGTGAGCTATTTGTGAAAGAAAAGTTGATCGAGCTTTACTCGTGAAGGGAGCTCAACTCAAGCCATACGGATGGCGGGAGGGATGCAGGACGTTACACAAGGCTGGCGGACCCCTGAAGATTTCAGAGCCCTTTTCAGACCCTATGTCTCTGTGAATCATGATCAATTGTTCAGTCGATACGTCTCATCATCAACGGTTCGATATTCCACGACTCTTTGTAGGTAGGAGCCCGTACGTTTCCCGCCCCTGACCAGAATCAGACCGTTGCAAAGACGAGCACATCGATTCTACGCAGCCCTCCTCCCTCTCCTCCCTCTTCTATTGCAAACGCTCAATCCACCATTCTTCGTTGGGCATGTGTCGCCATCCAATTGACACCGATCTCATTGACAAACGCCAACTCCTCGAGAAACACCTCGCCACTTACCAAAAGATCCAGACATACTACGATTCGGTATCCAAGCAAGCCAAGCAAACGCGCGATGAGCTGACTAGGGAAAGTCTCCTACCGGGCCGCCTCTCGGGCCATACCGGCAAGGAAATTTGTAAAGTTCTCTCTCTCTCCCTCTCCCTCTCCCCGATAGTGAATGGTTGCTCTGGTTCAGATGCGCTTGTTGAAATTCAGCTTTTTTTTTTTCTTGATAAATATATACATCTTTGTTCTTCTCCCAATTTTATTATTTTTCTTACTTTTCGTCTTTACTGCAGGGCGAGATTTAAAGATACAATTAGATGCCCTCAGCGAAAAGATGTCGGACAAGGACAAGGCCTTCGAGAGGATAGAAGACGCCGTCGCGCATGCGCGGGCCGATATGGCAGCATTGACTCGTTACTTTGATCAATGTGAGGTGCTAGCCGAGCTGTAAGATTGAAGATGTGTGATTTCTTTGTTCTTCTACCAAAAATCCGAGGCGTTGAGAATAAGGAAAAGGAAAAGAAAGGAAACTGATTCTTCGAGATTGTAGGCTTCCTCGCGAGATTGCACGGGAGATTGCCTTGTACGGATACTGCGATCATTTCCATGATCGGGGGAAGGGGAGGTGACTGGCTTCAATGTTCTATGCGATGCAGAGCCGTGGATTTGGATGCCTCTAGGTTGGCATTTGGACGATAGAGATATTGATGGGTTGCTCACCAAAAATCCGGAGCAACTTGAGGAGACTTGTTGGAATGATCGGGTAGTGCGACGGGTGGAAACAGGACCAATATAAGGGCCTGGCTGTGAATAGTATGGAGATCAGACACTCAGGCTGCCCGAGCAACCCTAGGCAGCAGCATTGATGAATGGTTTTGCTTTGCTTTGGACGATAATATTTCTTGAAAGAAACAATTTCGAGACGTCAGAAAGGATGGCCCCGCCAGCCTCCAGCTTGTGTGCATTTACAAACCTCGATGTTCCCCTCGATCGCGTTTAGAGAAGAAAACCGCCCCTAATTCCCCAACTCCCAAATTCCCATGGCCTCTCCAAGCTCCTCTCGTCCCGTCTATCTTGCCAAGTCCCGGCGTGGACAGCAGCGTGCTCATTTCGCAATCTTCATACCTAACGCTGCGTACGCAGACCTTGACCCCAACGACCGGTCCAAGCCCTGCATCGGAACTATAATCCAGGTTGTTGGAGCCCCAATGGTCGGGTATGGCCACGAATTTAAACGAAACTACGATCGGGAGGACGCGGAAGGAGTAGAGATGTTTGTTCGTCTTGGATCGGTCGACTCAAGCCATGTTGTTGAGCCTCAGACCACGGCAATGTCTAGAGACACCGTCGCCACGGGATTGTTGGAAAGGATAGCGCTGCAAGTTCCAGCACCGGGCGTGAACGAAAACTTCATGGCCCCTGTCAACGACGTGAGTAGCAAATGGGATTGCTGCCGGTCAGGCAATGATATAATAGATTAAATATCTAACACACTGCCATATCCCCATGTCAGACTACCAACAGACGATGCCAGGAATGGACGATGGATTATCTCCGACGACTGGCAAGCCAGGGCCACATTGAGGAGTCTGCGGTCACGATTGCCCAGGGAGAGCGGGACCCTCCGGAATATGGTATCGGGCTTCGGCGAGTCGGTAGCTAGGCTGAGGCTTCCTCGGAACTATGGGGAGGATAAGCCCTGCGTTGCCTATAAGCCCTCGAGTCGGAAAGATGCTGCCCCGAAAGCCGGCAGTAACAAGACTAGGTCTTGTCTGATGTGCGTGTGGTGTTTGTTCTACTTCGTCCCCGATGATGGAATGGATGCATTTGATCATACATTGATGTTTTAGCATGCTGAAGAATAGAGCTAATGTTAATCCCACATAAGTACATTGATGTTGGTGCAGCTGTGAAAAGGGCCGATCCGGTTGACTTCACCCCAACCCACGACCACTAAGGACTTTGGGCTTGACACAAGATGCGGATGACAAAATAGCCTCTAGGTGATGCCGGAATAAACTGGGCATCAACGAGGAGCCAGATAGTTTGTCAAAAGTCCTGTCACATCTGACGTCGAGCATTGAATCTCTTCACGGCTGGCCCGGACCTTCCAGTTGGCGTTGCGCTGGGGATTTTGATATCACTGCTACTGCCTGGCAATGGGTCTTGATATTCGACGCTTGCCTCATCCAGGTGAAAAGATGAACCAATGCACCAACCACCATTGGCGCAGATTGCTGCATTTTATCATCATCGATGTGTTGTATACAGCGTACCCATGCCGACGATCACTGCCCGACGGCCACGATTTTCATGTTCACTCGACGCTGCAGTATTAGCGTCCAGACTAAGTTGGTGCCATGCCATACGTCCTATCTCGACATCGGATGGAAGTGATCAAATGGATCTTGATGTACGAAGTAGTGCAGACGTGTAGACACTGGCACATGTACTAACTAATAAGCGTGGGGGGACCTGTGGGAAGGGAGCACTATGAAAGTTAGCAACCTCGAAGGGTTCTCCTACCTCATCGGGGGCTTGCAAAAGTGCGTAGTGTAATGCTACGTATGTGTTTGCAATATGTGCAGTGCGATATCAAATGGGACATTTAATTGATATTTCTTGAACATCAGAGGTATTTGATGGGATAATACGGAAGTAATCCCCAATTCCTAAATTCCTCCGGCACTGTACCCCGCCTGGCCTGTACCTGTGGACTTCACGGCGGCTATAAGCTTGAGGTCTATTAACTTGAGTTTTACAACCTAGTAGAGAGCACTAGAGGTTTTGATAGGCTCCTTCTGTGGTAATGTATCTGCAAGGACAACTAGGTTACTCTAATTAACGAAATATGGGCTGTCCTCCTTAAAAAGCTATATTTGTTAGCTCATTACCCACACTAGATAGTACGTGGTGATGCTACGAGGATGCTATATAGGAGAGGAACTTCGTGCCAATAGTCGGGTTACAAGAGGACTTCTGCTTCCAGATGCTTGGAAGGCTGATGAAGCGCAAGCAGACTTCTGCGAGCAGCATATAGTGAAGCATTTCGTATGACGCGCACATGCTGTTGCGGCTTATGCGCTCCGGACTGGGAAGTTTGGAGAGAATGTATTGCCTGACCGTAAAGTGCGGTAGGTGCAAAGTCCGTCGGCCCCGGGACACGTCTGAGTGATCGGTCTTGACTTCCAAAAGTGGCCCGCAAAGGCCCAGGATTTCGCTGTCAATGTAGTCGTCGTCTACCGTGTCGCAGAGATCTTCGACGGCCAGGTCGTCGCAGTCTGACTCTTCGATGACGACAGCCTCAGCGACCTCTTCGATGGATGGCCAGGGGCCGTAATCCGAACGCAGCCCAGCGCAGGAGGGCGCATGCGCGACGTCTGTCAGCCTCTCTGAGCTGGTTGATCCTCTTCCAGTTGTGATCGTATACGCGGTCGAGCTCGGTCGGGGTCTCCTCGACAGCCTCCTCCAGCTGTCTCTTGGACATGCCCCTCCGCAGGGATTCTCCTTGCAACCTGAGCCAAGGGAAGTGTCCCTCTCGCACCGCGCGGCCATTGCTTCGGAAAGGGAGGACCGGAGGACCGGGTTCTTGTTGGACAGCTTCCGGTCAACAATGTCACGCGAGTACGCTGCTATGTCGGGTTGAACATCATCGGGTCCCAGTTTGTACTCCGAGAGGGTCACGCGGTCGTCACGCCTGAGAGCACGTTGGACGTCCGCCAGGAAGCGACTGATGATGAGGATCCGCGTTGCTGTGCCGGCAATGGCGTTCGTCGTGGCGTGGAGGAAGTTTGCGATGGAGGTGCTTGTGCCGTCTAGGTGCACACATTCGTCCAGGCCGTCGAGCACAAAGGTGCACTCGGGGACGAGGCGGACGAGGTTCTCGAAGAGGGACGTGATGGTGTGTCTGCCGAGAGACTGGATTACGAATCTTTGGGCGTCACAGGCGGGCGGTATCTTTCTGGCATCTTTTGCTTGTGGACTAGCCAAGGGCGTTATCGCGTCGTATATTGAATGAGCCCGTTTCTTGTAGTATAGACTCCATTTCCATTTACTCCAGTTCAGAGGCTCGGAGGGAATGGCAGTTGTTTTCATGCCAATTTTAGGTCCGGGCATTTGGCCGGATCATGGTAAAATACACCACCCAGCTTCTCAATCTGACGACACCTTTCTTCCATGCTGAAGGCATTTCGGATCCTTCCTATGCCCTTCATTTCAGAGTCCATGTATGGCATCTTCAGGGCCCAGACGCCCCCATCCGCCGGCCAGCCAAAGGCCTTCACCACGTGGTTGGTTTGATACTCCCCCCTGAAACTGTCGGCGACTTGTGCCTCCTCGTTACGGTACCAATGCGCCCCGAGCTTGCGCATGTTCGCGCAGAATGCATCCTCCTCCGCGGGATCCTGGGACCGTGGCGTCGGCTCGAAGCGGTCGAGGCCGAGGAACTCGAGCTCGACTCCGTCGCAGCTCAGGGTGTAGAAACCGCCGGTGCTCGGCCAGCCGCGAACGATAGTCAGAGAGCCGGCCGTGAACTCGGTCCGATTCGTGGACTTTTCCAAGAGTTCCACCATAGGGCCCTGAGCCTCTTCGTCGTCTCCATAGTACAACTTGTCGGGGTCCATTATACCGTAGGTAGATGATGATGCTGTGACTCCCATGAGCTTGCTCAAAGCGACGAAGGCTGCAAGTGCGAATGCCGTAGAAAGGTTCATGACCTCGTCAGTAGGGGTCTTCCGCCGTCGGTACGTGAAATCCTTGGCTCAGTGTTCTCAGTGGAGTGTGGTCTGATGAGAGCGAAGAATCCGGAGGCGGATGGGTGATTGCTGCCTGGTGCCTTTGGTGTACCTGAGGTAAAGAGCGTGAGACGAGAGGAGACGAGAGAAGGCGGGGCGGACAACTGTTTCCCCAACTGCAACACTGTCTTCAGCTGATATTTTTAATGTCCTGCTCCTGAAGGATCTCTATATAATATCAATGTCAGTTGGCCCCCAAAATAACTAACACATCCTCTATGCGAAGCTCTACACTATGGTGCACCAAAGTAGGCCAGCCAGGATCCTTTCTACAGAGCGCAGGGATTTGAAATGTTAAATCAGATACATGGTACGAAGGTACATATCACATATATACAAATTCCTATGTAACCAGAAGTACTTCGTAGAGGGCAGTTACAACCAGGGCACCCTGTAAGCCACATTCACATCAGAATACGACTATGAAGGCCTGCCTGCCTCAGCTGCCCGGCTCTGGCCTGGCTTGCCAGCTCCTTCCCGCCTCTATTCCTCATTAATATTTCCAACTTGTGAAAATGGAGTCAAATTGTCAAATTGTCAGTTGCTTCGACTCGTCCAGTTTCCTAGTATTCTCTCTTCCGTACACTAGTTTACATCCAAAGTAGCACATATCCTCCAAAGTATCAATCCCGTCCGGTCCTTTGCTTCATTTTCCATTTCCCATTTCCACCCGATCCATCAATTGATCCCATCCCTTCCAGAAATCGCCGATCCGACCAAATGGGCCAGACCCATCAAGACCCATCAATCCCACCCTGAACCCTGTCGTTCCCTGGGCCTAAAGCGAAACCGGCCCCTCAATGGCAGTCCAATCTGCTATTGGCAGCTTCCAACCTGCAGTCCGCCCACTCGCCCACTTGCCCAGTTGCCCACTTGCCAACTCTCCCAGATTGTTAAGAGTCACTCTTGACACACACTCTCGACTCACTTATAAGTCCGAGGCGGGTCCTTATGACGTCCCTCCGAGGCACCTCCCATTCTCCTTTCAAGCTGCTTTGCAAGATTCAACTCTCCATTATCTCATCGCTAAAAACCCCCAAAATCAAGAAGCAGAAAAAAAAAAAATTCAAAATTTTCCAACCAAACGAACGGCCCCAAAGTTTTGTTTGCCTGGGGAACCCGTCTCAGATAGTATAAGCTTCACTGCCAAAAAAAAAGTCCAATCTATCCCTTGCTCCGAATCCCGAACAGAGAGAAACTCAACTGCATCTGCAGAGATCATGATTGCTTGCAACTTGACGTCTCCCCACCTCCACCTGTGACACCACAATCTCTTGAACCACGCTGCAGCCCTGCCTGCTTGCTGTGGTTTGGGAGAGAGAAAAAAAAGTCACTGAATTCGTTTTCGTACGCCCATCATGCCGATTATTCAGGATGATTTCGACCACGACGATCTGGTCGGCGAGACCTCTGCCTCCGTCTCCGTCGATCGCCTGCAGAGCAAACAAGTTATAACTCCGACCAAGCCTGCCAAGAAGCTCGAGCCCGACCGTCCCCCTATAGAGATTGTCCACAGCCACCAGCATCATCACCACCATAGACGGCTGTCCGAGGAAAGCATTCGCACCGAGCTTTGCGAGGGTCCAATTCCAGACAGTCCAAGGGCCGTCACTCCTAAGCTGGCCTCCCAGCCGCGCCATGATAGGGCCGAGCTCATTGAGCAGTTTAGGAGGGGCGAGAGTCCAGCTTGGTTCAATCGACATGTCGACCTACGAGATGCTCCTTCTTACTCTTCGTACTCGCCACTTCTTTCCAACTCGCCGCCTCCGATCGAATCTCTTCTCCGTAGATGTCCCTCCGGACCGGTTGCGGACGGGCCCAGGACGACGCCGGACCCAGCCGCTACTCTTCTACCCGCTGCCCAAATCACACCAGAGAAGATAAAAGACGCCATAGCCGGAGGCAAGGACGACCAGAGGCTGCAAGAGGGCTTGAGTATTGAGCGCCCGAGGTCAGCCCTACATTCTGGAGACTTTACCGAGAACGAGCATGGACAAACTAGGCTTCAGCGCCACCTTGATGAAGCCCGGTCGGCTGGAGGTCACCATGGCGTCGTTCAATCTCCACGGCCTCTGCATACTTGGGCAGCAACTTCACCCCCGAGGTCATTTGCTCCTTTTGCCTATCCGCAGCAGCAGAGTCCGTTCTCAACCAGGGACGACTTCAAATCGGTTCCTTCGTCGCTATCCTCTTCGTTTTCAAATAGCTTTGCATACAAGCCGCCAACGAGCCCTCTGTTTCAGTCCGAGAGCAACGAAGACTTGGACATCTCTCTCCCGATGAATGGCATTAACATTGCCTCGCCGTCACCCGCTCGTAGACGTCATTCTCTCTACCCCAGCCCATCCCCCCAGCCTTTCATCCTGCCGCGTTCAGAAGCGTCCACACCCCAGAGCATCCCGTCCTTGCGCCGCGAAGCCACCTTTCCCTACCAGGCCCACCAACCGCGGAGGTCTCTCACCTCGACACCCAGCATTAACCTGCCACCCAGCTTCCCGGGCACGCCGGCTCTGCTTCGCTCTCGAAGGCCGTCGTTTAGCTCTGATACTTCGCCTCTACAACATGCGTCTATGGTGGGCTCCTACGAGGAGAGCATTCTCCGCGGTCGCATGTCTACCACTCCGTCCAAGCCCATCGAATTCCTTGCCCAGATCGGAGTTTTGGGATTGGGGAAATGCAAGGCGAGTTTGAGGTGTCCGCCTCATGTCACCCTGCCGTTCCCCGCCGTCTATTACAGCTATGGCAGCAATAATGTGCCTGGACGGCCGGGATTCGAGGACGGGCCGAGCCCGTATGTCGGCCAGATTGACCTCGAAAATGGGCTCGCGAATCAGGAGGACGAGTTGAGGTCCAAGCGGAAGATGCAGAATAGGTATGCCGATCGGAAGGCGACCGAGGAGGACATGGACGTAGATGACTCGGTATCCGGGGTGGGTGTGGGCGTAGGTGTGATGGGTGACGTGGAGCCCCGACGAGCATCGGCTCCGAGACGGCGCAGATCTGGTTCTCCCAAGGTCCCTCCGGGCGGTAGCTACCGGATACCGGAAAAGGGCCGAATCCAAATCGTCATCAAAAACCAGAACAAGACGGCCGTAAAACTCTATCTAGTCCCCTACGATCTATCGGGCATGGAAGCCGGCACGAAAACCTTTATCCGCCAAAGAAGCTACTCCGCCGGCCCCATCATCGACGGGCTCCCCCAAGAAACTGCCGCCGCCACCGCCGCCGACGAGCGGCCCGTCCTACGCTACCTCGTCCACCTGCACATCTGCTGCCCCTCCAAGGGCCGGTTCTACCTGTACAAGAACATCCGCCTCGTCTTCGCTAACCGCGTCCCCGACGGCAAGGTCAAGCTACGCAACGAGACGACGTGGCCCGAGCCCCGATTCTCGCCATACAAACCCATCCGCGTCATGCATCCGCCCCTCACGGCATCGAGCAGCAGGTCGGCGGCCATGTTAGCGGCCGAGAAAGCTTTTAGGAGGAGGAGCGCCGGGTACCCCTACAGTTTTGTGCCGCCTCTATTTAGCAGCCACGCTGATGATCACCACGCCTCATTTGCAAGACCGCCAGCCGGGGTTTCGTCTAGTGGTGGTGGTGGTGGTGGTGGTGGTGGCTTCTCGACGCCCTTTATGGGTTTTGCAGCGGCGGGTGATAACGCGCCCGTGCCTGCCGACCACCCTCCCGCGTTCCGTTTCCCTTCGAGGAATAGGCTAGATAGCGAGGCAAGCGAAAGTACCGACACCACCGGCACGGGCGTTCAGTCTCCTGGTGCTGCGGCTCGTCCTAGGGATAGGGAAGGTGCCCCGCAATGGGACATTGGCCGGTACGAGAAGCTGAGTAAAGGCGACGTCGGATACGGCGGGAACGCTTTCGCCGCCGGAGGTCCCGGGAGTCCAGGAGAGGAAGGGCTTCTGTCTCAGAGGCTGAGGTCGTTGGGGGTTCAGCAGGAGTGGCTGCGACGAGGGGAGCCACGCGAGCAGGACCAGTGACCGCAAAATCAAGCGCTTGGCGTTTTACACATATTCATTTCCCATTTCCTTTTTTTTTTTTTCTTTATTCTGTCCATCACCAGCGGGGTTACTTTCGTTTCGATACCTATTACCTATGGAAAAACAGTACATGTCTGGCGTACGGGGTTCGTTTTATGGGTCAGAACCCATCTACTTGTTCATGGCCATATCATCTCCACTTGTTCATACACATCCTGCCTCTTTTTCGATTGTACCTAGTGCCGATTCAAGAATTCCGGCTCTCTTTTGTTTATTTTATTTTTCCAGGAAATTAAGATATGGAGATTTTTGCGGATTTGTTTTTAACACAACGGAGACTTTATTTAGGATCTCGCTTTCTGAGATGTTCATAGACCTTTCTTCTTGTTTAATGGTAGTAGAGTGTTTTGGAGATGCTGCGTAGTTTGATTTACGGATATATTTTCGAGCAGTCAAGTCGGGGACTCTGGAATAAAAAAAATCTTTCTATATTTCCCCTTTCTAGGATCTACAGGTCTTGAGAAATCTGAATCACGAATACTTCCCAGGACCTGACCAGTCTGAAAAGAAAATCCCAAATCCAGATTGTCATCGTTCATCGTTTCAACCCAGTTGGAAAATGAAGATGTACAATTTAAGAAAGTCTATACGAAAGAGAAGAAGAAAAAAAGAAAATACATCCACCAAAATGATGATGATAACCCCCTCTATCCAGTTTTCTTTTTATCAAACAAACGTGATGGTACACAGAAACCAAAAAGAAATCTCTTCATACACAAACTTCTCCCTCCCCACGTCCGCCTCTCGACTCCCTCTTCCGTTTCGCCCTCACCACCTTCGAAAGAGCAAGCACATTTTTAATCTCCCCCTGCAACTTCGGCGTAACAGCCATCTTCTTCCTCCTCCTCCTCGCGCCTCCCATCTTCCCCTCGTCTCCTCCGCCGACATTGCCCTCCTCCACTCCCACCCCATCAGCCTCGTCCCCGAACGCATACTTCTCACCAAACCACGCACCCACCTCCTCGTCATCGGAATACCTCAGCGTGTTAATAGCGTAAGCCGTCCTCGGACACGACGACCTGACGAAGCGGTACGTCTCCGACGCCTGCGCGGACCAGGCGTCGCCGCGCTGCAGGTCGAGGTAGATCCTGGCGAGGAGCCTGAGCGTGTCGGCGTTGGGGCGGAGGTAGCGCGGGTTGAGCCCCGGGTTGAGGAGCTGCGGCGCGAGGGTGACGGATTTGCCGCGGGCTTTTCGCTGGCGTTGCCAGCGGCGGGCTCTGCGGTCGTTGTACTTTTGGCGGAGGAAGAGCGCGACTTTTGCGTGGTCGGCGACGTATTGCCGTTCGGCTTCATCGGAGGGGAGGGGGGTGGCCGCGGTTGAGCGGCGTTGGGGTTTGGGATTGGTAGTCGTAGTCGTGGTCGTGGTTGTGGTGTACCAGAGTCTGGCTTCCTCGCGAGGGGCCGCGAAGAGATCGTCGCGTCTAGGGAGCAGGCCGCCAGCCGTCGTTTGCGCCGTGGGAGGAGGAGGCGTCCGTGCCTGGGTTGAAGTAGCAGCACTCTGCTGATCCTGAGCCTGCTGAGCCTGTTGAACTTGCTGAGACTTGCGAATGTGAATCTCGCTCATATTGCGGCGTATCCGGTGAATCTTGAGCTTGCGAATGTGTCTCCATCCCATCCAGTTCGGCATCAGCATCTGCTCGCAATAGGTAAACGCCTCCTTGACCCTCCCCATGCCCGCCAACGCCTGGATGGTGTGGTTCCAGTTCCGCCGGCCCAGGTGGAAACCGGCCGACGTGACTTTGCGGAGGAGCTCGAGCAAGCCATCGGCGTCTCTCTCCTGCGTCAGAACCTCCTGCATCGTCTTGAACCCTTCGTCGAGGTTGTATTGCAGCTTGACGGGTATCTTGGGCCGAGGGGACCTGGCCGTTTCCTTTGCCTCGTCCGTCGTCGTCAGGCTGAGCTGGAGGTTGCGCTCCCAGAGTATGCTCCACAAGTGCTTAACCCTGCGGTTCTGGCCGCGCTCTGAGGCTGTGATCATCATGGCTGTGAGCATCCCGTCCGGGAGATCCCGTTCCGAGCATTGGCCGGATTCACATTGCTGGTAGATGGATGTCACCTCGGCGATCAATCCCTCGTCGCCCATTTTGGCGAGCGCATAGGCGATTCGCTTTAGAGCCAATGTTGACCCAGGCTTGTCGGGGTCAAAGTTCGCTGAAGATGATGAATTACCGTTTATCTCCGCTGGTTGTTCGCCGGCAGCTTGAGATGTCTTCCGCCGAGGCGTCGCCACACTCTTTCGGTAATACTCAACAAGATCCCTCCCTGTCGGAAGTGCATCCGGAAGTGGTGGCATGTTGGGATTCTCTTTAGCGGCAATAGCCCACCGATGAGCTGACTTGGCTAGCAGGGTCATGGCATTCAATGACATGGGCAATCCCTCTTCCTCCATCCGCTTGCCAAGACTGTGAACCAGATTGTATTGTCCAGTCTTGAGGGCACCGGCCATCACCGCTTCGAAGTGTTTTGTAGTAACTCTCCAGAATTGCAACTGCAACGCCTGCCTAAGGAGTTCATAGGCTTTGTCCACCTGCTTGCAGCGCGCCAGCGCCTTGGTCAGCTGCAAGAACGTCTGTTCGTCCCACGGAATTCCATGTTGAGCCATAGAGTTCATCAGACGATGGGACTCGTGGAGCCGGTGGTGCGAGGCGAAAATAGCTAGCATGGTGTTGAAGAGCTCAGGGCTGCGGATGCCATTCTCCATGGCCCACGTGCAGAGCTTGGTAGCCTGCTTAAGAAGCCCGTTGTTGCCAAGGGCTTGGATAACAGATACGAGAATGCGCGGTGTCCGATGCAGACGCCATTTTTTCGCTTTCTCAAACATCTCGAGGGTAAAATTTGTGTCGCCGCTATCCGCAGAAAGAGCCATGATGGTTGCGAGGGTGTGGATATCCGGTCTGACTTCGCCATTGCGACTTGTCCAATCATTCATGGCCCCTCTGTAGTCTCCGGTGAGACAATACTGCTTCAGTCGACGATGCCATTCAAGATCACCGAGCTGGACACCAAGCCTCTCCGCCACATCGTTGAGTGCAAACTGAGCCATCTCCTCGTCACTGTGTATCCTGAACACCTCGATGTATGGCTCATAGGAGAGCGGATCTTGCGTTTGGTTGAACAAAGCGCCCCGAACTCCGTAGCTCGACCACCAATTCCGAATCGCAGTGGTGTCTTCAGAGGGCAGGTTGCCGTCGCCGTAGTACACGCGACAAAACTCTTTATGTAGGCCTAGCAAGCGACGCCTGTCGTATGGGTAGAAAATCTCGAACATTACACCCAAGACCCGAGGGTCCATCGTTGTCCGCGGGTGACGCTTGTACGCCTGGAATATTACTGGAAGATGTGTAGTTTCCCGCCGCTGGAACGCGTCAATAATGTACTCAGCGTACAGCTCAGGCCGATCCAGCAGACGAAGCAGGCCCCTGGCGTAGCTGGGCTTGCACGGTTGGAAGAGCGCCATCTCTGCGACGTCCCTTAATAACCTGTCAAGGTTGTCGATGAGTTTGGTTTGTTGGGTTTGCGCCACACTCTTTTCAATAGGCTTAGATTCCAAAGATATTGATATGATATCATCAACCTGGGCGGTCTCTCCCAGCCGCTTAGTCCTCGTCCCGCCGGTCCGCTTACGGGCAGGGCTGGCACCTCGACCTTTGCCCGCTGACAGATCTTCAGGAGCACCCTTTTTGAGATTATTAGGCGATAAAGCCTTGCGCTGCGCGTCCAAGTGCGCCGAGAAGTCTAGGACTGTTTTGCCAAGAAGAGGGAGGAATCTTAACCTTTGCAGAGAGGGCAGCGCCGATTTTGAACGGTGGTGGACAGACCAGAGCTGCCATGCATCCCACAGCAAGGTTTCTGACGACGTCTTGAAACTCATGAATATTATCTCTTTAAAAATCGTCTTTGATGGATGCCTGGTCAAACTAGTCTTGAAGTAATCAAGAGCTTCTTTGTGTAGGCCGAGCTTCAAACAAGACCGAACAGCAATCAAGGCAAGGTCGCCGTCGAGTGAGTCCGGGTCTAGTTGTGTGACGAGTGACCAGCAACGTGCCGCCTCAATCTTGCTGATGGCCCATCGACCAGTATAGAGTAGTACCTCGGCACGAACCTCATCTTGACTGCTAGAAGGGAGATGACTGTACAACTCCCACACTTCGTGCGTCTGCTTCTTATCTACTTCGGAAATTAGATGGCGCAAGTGCTCTAGGGCAAGGGCACGATGGTGATCGTCGGTAGGATAATCGGTAGCGCTAGAACTGGCTATTTCTCCTTTTTGTCCTTTTTCTCCTTCCAAACGAGCACTGGGAGGCTCGATCTGGCTGAAACTAAGGATGGGACTTGCGTCCGGAATTCTTGCGGAATTAAAGTGGGCATTATCTGGAGCATGGGACACCAAGGGTTGGGGAATATCAAGGAATCGGTGAGGGGCGGAGGAAGTAATCGATCTCGTCTGTATGAAAGGCGGCGAGTATAGCCATCTATCATGGACGTCGACGAAAGAAGCCGAAGCTCTTCTTATGGTCGAGAGAGCCCCGGAGGAGTATAATGCCTCGAGCGCATCATAACCGTTCGACGACGGGTTGACTGTGCGGCGGACGCGGGTTGGGCCGGTCAGCGCTCGAGCTCTGGTCCTAAGCAGGGCAGCCCAGGCCACAGAGGTCTCTAACGCCGCCGCGCCATGCCTCCAGAAGGTAGGGGACAGCTTCCGAACGGAGTATGCGGATCTAGAGGAGGTGGCAAGGATTCGGTGGAGGGCGCATTGCTCGAGGGAAGAAGCTGTCCTCTCCAGCATTGAGGCTGGATTGGGGGGAGACTGAGAGCTCCGGAGTGCTCAGGAGATGTTATATCGAGTCGAAGTATTCAATCGTCATCCCTGTGAGGTCGGGGAGGATATCGTCGACTCGTCAGGGCTTGGAAACTTGCCAAGTCGGACTCGGTGGTGTGAAGAGCGTCGGTGGTGTGGTGTGGCGTGGCACTAAATAAATTAATTCAATCCCTTGGACGGGCCCATAAACGTATTCCCAGGAAGATATATATCGTTCAAGGGTAGGTGATAGAACAGAGCCAGTGTTCTACAATCGTTGGGCGAGGAATTCGTTTTTGTTGGCTTAGGCCGTAGAAAATTCGCCGTTGAAGTCTTTCGCAAGGTCCTTCCTGCAAGGCGATTTCTTTTCCAGGTTCATAGATCAATCAAAGGTCTGCAGACTTGCAGATTCAGCCAATCACAGCAAGCCTAGAGCTTTTGAGGTTTTCCCGAGAGATCAGACCATATCTCGGTCCACCGTCCGCGGACCTCTGTATTTCTAATACATCTCTTAATTACATAGAACGTGCAGACCCTAACTCTATCCTAATATCAAATATAATGCGTTAATCCATCTAGCCTACCCCACGACAAGTAAACCGCCCCGCCTGAAGACAACATTGAACATTGTGAATTGAAGAAACAGTGGAGGGCAGCTTTCTCGAGCACTGCGCATTGGCACTCCTCCATGATATTATCCCCAACAATGGATATCACAAAGTTTGTGGTGTCCGGCCGAGCCCAGGCCTTCGGCGACAATGCAGTATACAGGGGCCAACTCTCTCGCCGACTCCTCAAGTCCCGGAAAAAGCTAGGCATCGCAACCAGGAACCGTGGCAAGTACCAGAAGAAGGACGAGGTTACGGCAGAGCAAATCAGGGAGAACCCTGAGTACGTCCCATGAAACTCAACATACTCTCCGGAGCTTGACACTAAGAAGGGTGAAAATCTAGATATGTGCGTCTTCTACTTCTTACCAGCGAGCGGGCTTGGGCCCATGCCATGAGCATGAGGACTGCCCATATGGCCGACGCCAACGGCATCACGGGCCGGACGAGATCTCACATCATCTCTCGGATCGAAAAGGCGGCGCACACGGCCGAGCACCTCGTTTCAGTTCTTTCCGAGTCTGACGAGTCCGGAGCACGTTCGACGGATATCCTCGAGGCCTTTGCCTATGCGGGCATGATGCGCGGAGCGGCGAACTTCGAGAAGCAGAGCTGGGAGAAGTGCTTAAAGAACTATTCGGTTTCCCACGCCATCTACAATGCGCTAAAGACGTCTTCCGCCGACGGCGAGACGTACAAGGATCTCCTCTCCGAAATCATCGATCCCTCGATCCAGTTCGCCGCTTATCAGCTCAAGACGCCCCGAACGGTGCCGGTCCATATCATCGCTCGAAAAGCCTTCCCGACGTCCAACTCCTTCCTCGTTAATGAAATCAACGAACGGGATCCGTCCGTGTTGAGGCAAGAGGACGCGGAGTCCAAGCAGGAAGCCGGTGCGGAGGATGTACCCAAGACGCTGGCCTGGCGGTCGAGAGAAGTACGCATCGAGGACGCCGCGATTGCGCTCGCTTGGAAAGCTACTCTGGCGGCAAAGGAGGCCCTCACGAGCAAGGTGGCTTCTGCAGAATCTATAGTCCCTAAAGAACTGGCCGGCGCCTACGACGACATCCTTACGGCTACCCAGGACGCCGTAGACGCGACGAAACAGGCATTGGATGAGCTGAGAGGCGAGAACGTTCCGCAGACTGACCCTCGCATGCAGAGTCTGCAGATTACTCGTACCGCCGTCAACTTTGAGATGATAAGTTGGAGAATAGGGCGTAACCGTGTCCTAACCGGGCCCCACGATGGCGCGCCAGAGGATTATGCTGAGCTGTCGAAGAGGGAATTGAAAAAGAGGGCCAAGGCCAAGGACGAGTTCAAGCCTAGGGAGATTAAGCTAAAGCAGAAACTCAACAAGTTAAAGGAAAGAGTTGCTCTCTACGATGGTGCTCTCCAAAACTTAGAGGAGGCGAAAGCTCTCCCTGGTGTACCCGCAGACGAGGAGCTAACACAGCGACTGGACGCAACCGAGAAATACTTCACCGCGCTCAAGTAAGGATATTCCCTTTCTCAACAGTCACCACCTCTTCTACGCCTCTTATAGTTCTGATCGCACATACTAACGAGAACCAAAGAGCCCTCTCCATCGCTCGCTCCCACGCCCTAACGGGCAACAGACGCAACGCCCTCGCCCTCCTCGCCCACGCACACACCCTCGTGCAAGCCTCCACCCCGATCCTCACGTCAGCGACCACCCCGCAACCGGCGCCCAACTCCCCCCTCAACATTCAAGTCTCCCCGCAGGACCTCTCCTTCCTCGAGGCCCTCCTCGAGGACCAAGTCCAGCGCCACCGCGCCCTCGTCCACATCGAGAAGAAGCTCGAGGAAAACCCTCCGAAATCTAGGGTCCACCCTTCCGTGCCCCTCATCGACCGCCTACACGAGTGGCCCGCCGAGGGCGTCGACCTCGAGAACCTCATCGAGTGGCCGCCCAAGCCGCCCCTTATTCCCGGAAAGCCCATTTTCCTGGACGTGGCGTGGAATTATATCGATTATCCTGGTAGGCGTGCAGAGGAGGCTGGGGAGAAGATGGAGGAGGACAACGTGGAGGCTGCGCAGCCTGCACCGGCGCCGCAAAAGAGGGGATGGTTCGGATTTGGAAGGTAGGAAATGGGTTAGATCTCTGCCTAATAGATGCAACTTTTTTATGAATGGTTAGTCTTGATGGACAAGTGTATGGGAAAAATCTAGCATCCTGACAAAATATGGGTCATGATATTCGAGGAGTTTTAACAAAAAAAGAGAGATCCAATGTCACAAACAGATGCCATGAAGCCCCGAAGGCGGAAAAGAAAAGATGCCTCATTTATTTTGAGTGGCGATTTCTTATTATTTGTTTTCGTCAAGATGACCGTGTCTTATGTACAAGAGCGTTTAGTCCCCTCTCCCATGCCACTATCATAAATTGGATATCCCTCCCCCGAGACATCTAGGGATGACAAGGTTTTTGATGCCCCAACGCCAATACTGCCAAAACCGCCGCAAGGTCAACATCTCAGAAGATAATACAAGACTTGGCAGCGCCCAGTGTAGTAACAGGTGAAATGTGACCAGACAGCAACGCGCAAATATGAGTACAGTCCGGATACTGGAACAATGGGTGGTGTAACAAAAAGGAACAAAAAAAAAACAAAAAAAAAAAAAAAAAAAAAAAAAAAAGAGAAAAAGAAATTCTATCGAGTGCTTTCCCCCGTGATAATTATGACAAATTTTGATATGGTTTTTCTTTTTTGGTGGTTGGTGGTTGTACAAGATACAATGGTGATAAAACACCCCAAGTCAACTCACTTAAGAGGACTTGTTCTCACCCTCGGTGGAGGACTGCTCGGAGCTCTGCTGCTGGCCCTCAGCCCTGGCCTTGTGCATCTTGTCGAAGAGGTTCAAGCTGGCAACCTGGAGCTCGTCGGTCTTCTCCTTGAGCTCAGCAGCGGTGGCAGTGCCCTCACCAGCCTGGCTCTTGGAGACGAACTCGCGGAGGCCGGCAATCTTCTCACGGATGGTGTCAGCCTCGGCCTTGTCGAGCTTGTCGGCGTACTCGTTGAGGGCCTTCTCGGTATCGTTGAGAACGCTGTCGGCCTTGTTGGCGGCCTCGATGGCAGCCTTGCGCTCCTTGTCCTGCTCAGCGAACTTCTCGGACTCCTCGACCATGCGCTCAATCTCAGAGTCGGAGAGACCAGAGCCGGAGGCAATGGTGATGGACTGGTCCTTGTTGGTGGACTTATCCTTGGCGTGGACGTGGACAATAGAGTCGGCGTCAATGTCGAAGGTAACCTCGATCTGAGGGACACCACGGTGCGCAGGAGGAATGCCAACAAGCTGGAAGTTTCCGAGCATCTTGTTGTCCTTGACGAGCTCACGCTCACCCTGGAACACCTTGATCTCGACGGCGGTCTGGAAGTCGGCCGCAGTGGAGAAGACCTGAGACTTCTTGGTGGGGATGGTGGTGTTGCGGTTGATCAAGCGGGTGAAGACACCACCGAGGGTCTCAATACCAAGAGAGAGAGGCGTGACATCAAGAAGGAGAAGATCGTTGACCTGGCCAGAAAGGACGGCACCCTGGACGGCGGCACCCATGGCAACAGCCTCATCAGGGTTGACAGACTTGGCAGGATCACGGCCGAAGATGGACTTGACGGTCTCAGAGACCTTGGGCATACGGGTCATACCACCGACAAGGATGACCTCCTGGATGTCCTTGGCCTGGAGGCCGGCATCCTTGAGGGCCTTGCGGACGGGCTCGATGGTCTTGTTGATCAAGGGGTCAACGAGCTTCTCGAGCTGGGAACGGGTGAACTTGGTGCTGAAGTGCTTAGGTCCAGAGGCATCGGCAGTAAGGAAGGGAAGGTTGATGTCGGTCTGGGAAGAGGAGGAGAGGGCAATCTTGGCACGCTCAGCGGCCTCACGGATACGCTGGATGGCCATGCGGTCGTTGGACAGATCAATGCCGGACTCCTTCTTGAACTGCTGGACGAGGTGACGGACGAGGTGGATATCGAAGTCCTCACCACCAAGGTGGGTATCACCGTTGGTAGACTTGACCTCGAAGACACCGTTTTGGATCTCAAGAATGGAGATATCGAAGGTACCACCACCAAGATCGTAGACGGCGACAACGCGGTCGGCATCCTTCTCAAGACCGTAGGCAAGGGCGGCAGCGGTGGGCTCGTTGACGACACGGAGGACGTTCAGACCAGCAATCTGACCAGCATCCTTGGTGGCCTGGCGCTGAGAATCGTTGAAGTAGGCAGGGACTGTGACGACAGCGTTCTTGACGTCGCGGGTGAGGTAGGCATCAGCAGTCTCCTTCATGTTCTGGAGGACGAAGCCACCGATCTGAGAGGGAGAGTACTTCTTGCCGCGGGCCTCAACCCAGGCATCGCCGTTGGTGTGCTGAACAATCTTGTAGGGCACCTCCTTGAGATCACGCTGGACCTCAGCATCGGTGAACTTCCTGCCGATTAACCTCTTAGTGGCGAAGAGGGTGTTCTCTGGGTTAACGACGGCCTGGCGCTTGGCGGCACCACCGACGAGACGCTCGCCCTCCTCGGTGAAAGCAACTACGGAAGGCGTAGTTCGGGCACCTTCAGAGTTGGCAATAATCTTGGGGATGGAACCTTCCATGAAGGCGACGGCAGAGTTTGTCGTACCTATTTGACTCGCATGTTAGCGACCTCCTTCGCGCGGATACTGGCCATTGATGGCAGACGAAGAGAGAGCAGAGAGCAAGGGAGGCACGGAGCCCGGAGATGACTACTTACCAAGGTCAATACCGATGACCGGACCTTGCACCTTCGCATCGTTAGACTCATAGCGGGCGAACCTCGAGGCGAGAGGTGCCCTGGCGATGCCGGCAGCGCGGGCAGTGATGGGGGTAGCTCGAGGAAGCTATCGTTCAAGCTCTTTGTTAGCTGCATGAGTCAATCAAGTCAAGCGTCGCAGATTTGAACCTACAGCTCGGGTGAGTCGCGAAGCGAACATCTTGTGGGTATTTTGTGAATGAAGGGGAGATTGAATTGAAACGAATTAATGGAAAGGGTATCGTAGGGGGAAGGATATTGTAGTATTACACGGTAAAAGGGCGAAAAGATGGAGGATGGGGGAGGAAGATATCGTGATAGAATGGGAGGAGATGGATGATGGAGAAAGGAGAGGAGGAAAGAAGAATTGGAAATTTTTCAGGTGACGTGAACAATAAGAAGGCCAGGAAAAAAACCAGAAAAAAAACTTCCCTGCAGATTTCTCGCGTCGGCGTCGGTAAATCCGGCCCATGGAAACTGACGGAAATCGAGTCACGTGATGACTAAGCTCTTTCCAGTTACAAGTACCCCCGAAGGTATCCACCGTGTGGAGGGACCCCAGCTTGTTCAGAGCCACTGCCATCGCTCCCATTTGCTGGGTGCTCTCCGAGAGCAGGGGAGCTCTTCGCCTCCATCAATTGATTGAACAGGAGAGAAACCGAACCGAATCACCTCGGAAATGTTTGGGCAAAGATCTGTTGCTCTGCCATTCCGTCTTCTCTGCCACAGAGGCCATCATTCCATCTCTAATCAAGTTGTCCTATCGTGTATAGTTGTATGTCCATCAATGATCAATTGTGTTTCCACTTGAGGGAGGCTAAAGTGGACCTCGAAAACTTTCTTCAACACCATTGATCAAGACATTTGACAGCTCAACGTTGTTGAAAGGGTACTGAATTTAGCTCAATGTTGCTCATTGACATTGATAAATCCCATTTGGCCGAAACCGCGTCCCCCCAGGCATTCACTACAAATTATTTCGTACTTGTAGTGTATTGAGGTGCACCAGAACAAATCAAACCAAATCAAATCATCAGGGTTCCCATTGTTTCCCTGGCAGAGGCCAAAGCTTCTTCCTTGAGATGTTGCTGTTTTGCTACTGATTTACTTGAGCTTGTGGGTATAATAGCATTAAACTGTCTAGAGAACACCGTTGCTCGCTAGCGACTTGGCCGCGTGGGACCCGAGAACCTGTTGCAAGAATCGACTGACTGATTTCAATGGAAGCTAAAAAGGCTCGAAGAAGCCCAGGTCGAGAGAGCATTGATGCAATGAGAGATCAATCAATTCACTTCGCCGACACCCCTACCATCACTGATGCGGCAAGTATCGGCGCTGAGCATATTATCACATTGCCGTCTGCTCCTGAGGCCAAAAACCAACAAGACTGTCCGGACGAGGACAGCTGGCGTTAGCGCGGGAGTGCAACTGTTGGCGGCTTTCTGTGGGGCAATCCAGGATGGTACAATATTGTGCACGAAGCAGGCGCTCTCTAGGTTGCTCATTCCATTTGTAAAAAGCGACAGTCTACCTCGTACCTTTTATGCGTCTCATTAACGTCATGCCAGAACTACTTCGTACCTCGCCTCCCACTTCCAAGCCTCCTCCGACTTCCCTCCACACGTCACTGTAAATTGATCGCAACCCCGACTCCTCCATAAACAACCGAATACCATCTTCATTCGAGACAGCCTGCCACCAGCATCAAAATCGCCCCGACGGACGACTTTCCATCACCAAGGACGAGACACCTGCGACAAGAGAATCCTAAACCCACTTCTCGCCGTCTTTGTCCCACCTCGCCACGCCAAGGGCCAGCAAGCCTTGCCTTTGCCGCCCCCGCTACCCCCAATGAGTCCTTTACCGTCGCCCATATCATAATCGTCAAGATGGGCGGTGGTGACGAAGCACCGTATGCGTCCAAATCCATCCTTGAGAGATTCCGTTTCTATCCGAAACTATTCAAGACATGTTGCTGACGGCGACCTGCAGACTTTATCCTACCGATTCCTTTATTCTTAAACAATCGAAAACGCACTATCACGTCAATGTCCGCTCACAGTACGTCTCAATCATATCCTAGTTCTTAGAGTTTGATAACGACGCCTCATGCTGCATCTGGCCACATGCTCCCCAGCATTTCCTCGTCCCTAGCACCTAGCTTGGGAATCAGCACCCTCCCCTCCCTCCAGCGCACTGTCGATATGATATAACTTGGCTGTTCAGTTTACTAACGACGCATTCCCTACTTCTAGGCATTGGCAGCTACGATCTTTGATAAGCGTTGAGAGGAAAAACGTCATCTACTTTCCCGGGGGAACGAAGAACAACCACATCCTAAAACTCGATACCGATACACACAGCCTGGAAACTATCCGCGTTCTCTCCTTCTCTCCGAGATGTCTTGTTGCGAAGAACGGTTGGGTTTGCTGCGGAGGAGAGACTGGAGAGTTCACGGCCGTGCGACTTGAACAACGACAAGAACCCGGCGATATGGATATGCAGCTCGATCTAGATCCCGACGCCCGCCTGCCGCTGGATCTCGATACTTCTACGAACGATGCTTCCAGCATGCTGTCTTTGGTAGAGAGAGCCGCCAACCGCTCCAAGATGCTCATTGGCAAGAGCATGAAACTCGTTCGCGACCGAGTCAACTGCATTACCCTGTGGTTCCCTCCTGTTGACACTCGACCTTGGGAGGGCGCGCATGACGAGCCCATCGCCGTACTGGCCAACAATGACAAGACCGTAGCGCTTGTCAGTCTTAACGATTTCGATGATAACGACAAGATTGAACCTCTGCACGTCATCACCTATCCCGACTTTGTCAATAGAGCCGTCATGTCCCCTGACGGACGTTTACTAATCGCTGTCCTGGACGACCCCTACCTGTATGTTCACGAACGTGTCGGGGCGAATTCGACCAACCAGAAACAATACAAATGGGAGTATCGCGATCGCTACCTGCTTAAGAGCCAGCGCCGCGACGATGTCTCACAAAGCCGTGGAAGCTTTGCAGCGTGCTTCTCAAACTCCGGCGCCTATCTGGCTGTGGGCACTCAATACGGAACAATCTCCATTTTTGATGTCTCCGCCTTCACTGACCGATCCAAAAACCCCTTAATTACCTCCTTCCAGTCCTCTCGTCCCGAGACTCTATTCGGTGCTGTCCGAGACATGGCCTTTTCCCCCGGTCCGTACGACCTGCTGGCGTGGACGGAGGACAAGGCACGTGTCGGCATCGCAGATATACGAAACGGATTCGTCTATCGCCAATACATCGATATCGGAGAAAAAGAAGAGGGTGCCCAAGAAGTCAGGATCTTGGATGGAAATGCCATTGACCCTCGCTTGCTCGGCCGCCGAAGCGAGCGAAGCGAGCGAGACGAACGTCTATCAGGTCTACCATTCTTTTCTGACCGGCGCCGAGACGACCGGACGCGACACGACTCGCCGCTCACTCCCGACGAAACCTTGATTCTCGAAGCTCTACAGGACGGTCGACGTCGCAGGGAGCAACGCGCCGCCCAACGAGGGGGAACAGACCCTGCGGCGAGACATGGTGATGGCACTCCGTCCGTTGGAACGAATGCCAGGCTCTCCGTCTGGGCCGAGCGTGCCGAACGCGCCGCAAGGCGTGCACAGCTTAGTGATAACTCTCGAACAGATTCACCTTCGTTGGGAGAGGGGAGTCCTGGTCTCAGTCGTGCCATCGATCTCCTTCTAGGCAACACTCTAGACCGGGCCGATCGCGACCAGGATCGTGGGAGCCCCTCTCAGCGACCCCTCGGCGGAAATACCGCTACATCTGGCGACCCCCCGATCCCTCGGTCCAATCGAGCTCGTCGGGGCGACTGGGGTCTTCACCGCTTCGACGACCTGGAAGCTTTGTATAGTCTTGCCTATGGCAGCGAATACACTCGAGGTGATAACGAAACAAACCGGCGTGAAAGAACACCCTTTGTTGCTTTCCTCTCTGACAGGGAGTTTGACAACTTGATGCGAAGAAATGTGGATGACCGAGAGGTCCACCACTCACCCCCCACACCAGATAATACATCAGGATTAGCGTGGAGTGAAGATGGCCGCCTCCTGTAAGTTCATCTCTCAGCCGAGACTCTTCTGATCTTTTCTCCCAACTGACGCCATTATTTGTAGGTTTGTGGGTGCACAAAATGGCATCTATGAGTACCACGTCAATGCCCAGGGTCGAAAACTGCACCCTAGCATCACCCTTCAGTGATCTTGCCTACTTTCTTTCTTGTACCTTTTCTTTGCCCATTATCCCCATTTTTATGATAGTCGGGTGCACATAGGAATTCATTTACCACCTTCCATGCCTTCAATATTCCCTCTTGCAACGATAATTTCCCTATGGTGTTTTATGGCGTCACGGTTCTTTCCAATACACAAGCAATGACTTCCCAGTTTAATGCTTTAATGCCACGGCCTTTTTTTCATTTTCCTTTTTGACGGGAAACGAACAGTGTTTCCATGAAACGTTCTTTTATTTGGGTATACAACTTGGCACAAGCAACCTTCTTCTTCCCTTGCAGGGCGGAGACTGCGCGAACCTGAGTCGCCGAGTCTTATTGACCCAGCTATCCCCCCCTGTCTCATGCTCCTCCGTCCTTCTTCCAGATGCCGAGGAAAAGTTTTTTTTGGCGCATTTCCCCTATATTTCTCCTTCCACCCCCCCACGCGCAAGACGTCGAAACAACCTGAAACTATTTTTTTGCCTTTCTTTTTCCTTCTTCTTTTTAAAGCTTCAAGGCAGCGCAGCAGGAGGAGAAGAGGATGGATTCACAAATTGCGAACTTTTCGAAGCCTTGGCCTTGAGGGCAGTGTGGCCTTGCAAATACACGTTCATGTAACCCAGTTAGTTCGCTCGAATCTATAGCATTTATGTATCTATGCAAATGATAGCCCCATGATAACTCTCCCCTTGGTCCAGATTATCTGCATCTCCACCGTGTATGCCTCGAAAGTAAACAGACTCTGTGTGTTCTGTACTGCAGGTCACGCGTCATCCGTACAACAGACGCTCCACCCTCTCAGCAATGGCAAGACTGCTCGTCAAGCCAGGGCTCTCGATACCAAGCAGGTTGACCCACCCAGCATACCCATCCTCCAACCTCACAATAAAGTCGTGAAATCCCTTCCCATGCGTAACGGCCCCCTGCCTCGAAAGCTTAGGTCGAATACCAACATAGTCCGGCACCAAAGCCGACTCGTCAATACCGGGGAGATACTTCCTGATCTCCTCGACGGCGAGCGGCAACCTCTCGGTGCTGACGGAGAGGTCGTCGGGCGAGTCGACCCACTCGACGTCCGGGCCGAAACGGATCCTCCCCGCCAGATCGAGCGTCAGGTGCGTGCCGAGACCGGCGTGGCCCGGCTCGGGGGCCGGGTAGATGAGCTTCGAGATTTTGGGTTGCGGGGAGGCGGCGTAGGAGAAGTAGTTCCCCTTGGCGAAGAACAGGTCCATCTTTTTCTCGGGGGGCACGATCATGTTGTGGATTTTCGCGGAACCCAGCCCGGCGGAGTTCACGAGGACGTCCGTCGTGATGGAGGAGGTCTCCCCGCTCTGCGCGTCCCTGACGGTGACCTTCCACCCAGCTTCGCCGCCACGCCCACCACCACCCAAGGGTTCGACGCCCACAACCTCCGAATTCACCGTCATTATGCCCCCATCCTCCTCGAACAGCCCCAGTAGACAAACCATCAAACCATGCGAATCCACGATCCCCGTCTCCGAACTCTCCAAACACCCACTCGCAGCCCTAACCACGCCCCCGCCCGCCTCCCTCGCCACCTCGTCCTCCCCGACCCACCGCACGGGAACCCCCAAGTCCCCCGCCAACGCCTCCACCCCCCGCAGAGCGGTAAGCTGCGCCTCGTTCTGCGCGACGATCCACTTGCCCGTCTTGCGGTGCGGGATCCCCCTTTCGGCGCACAGGGAGTACAGAAGCTGCCGGCCCCGGATGCACAGGGTCGTCTTGAGGCTCGATCGCCCGTAGTAGAGCCCCGCGTGGATGACCTCGCTGTTGCGCGAGGAGGTCTCGGTGCCGTGTTGGGGGCGGCGCTCGAGGAGGAGGGTGGGGCCGTGGGGGGCTAGGGCGCGGGCGGTGGCGAGGCCGACGACTCCGGCGCCGATTACCTGGTTTTTTGTCCTATATGTTAGACATCGATGGGTTTTACGTTTTTATTCAATTCTTGGGGGGGTGGTTTGTAGGAGTTCAATTGGTGACGATGAGTCACGGAGCTTGGCCATGGGGAAAGATCTCGGCTTCATTTGACTCGAGTGTTGCGTAAGACATACCGTGTGAGCGAAATCGGCATGAGCAGGAGGAGATGTGGAAAAGCGCCTTTGTGATCTAGCAAGGCCCAGGATAGGCCTGGCACGTATGCATGTTGATAACAGCGGACGCATTGTATTTGTTGGACAGTTTGTTCGCAGTTGATCCAGACCGGGGAGAGAGTTGGAGGCTGGGAGTGGAGGGGAGGGGAGAGTATCTTTGGGAGTGGAGAGAGTCAAGATACTGGCGATCATGTACACGCTCCAAGTCACAAAATTCATGCCCAGAACAACGAAAACAGGCTTGCAAGTTAAAAAAGACATACCAGCACTGTCAAATTGACAAGCTTTAATTGAAAATGGAATTAAATCATCTTGGGCAGTTATAAGAGCTGAGGAGATACATCTTTTTTTGTTTTATGAGAGCCCATCTTCCAAGTGCAAAAAACAACCTGTATACGCCGCGCCGACGTAACCCTTATTATCTCCTAACGCCGGAAAACGAAAGCAGTCTCTTGATATTTGAATTAATGCCCCATATACTTCGTAAAACGAGTGGGAAAGACGGAGTGGGGGAAAGAGAGGAAAAGGAAGAAGTATCTGGTCCTTGTACGATGTGGTGCCTCCTCTGACGAGGACGAGCAAAAAACAATCAGAGTGCTGCATTAATTATTACTACGTGCTTGCAGGGGGATTGGCCTCGGTACCACCCTCGGCGGTTGTCACCGTCTGTGCAAGATGGGAGGGATTGCTGGGTTCATGAGGAATAGCTGGAGCAGTCTGCGTCTCGGACAGTTGCTTCTCTATCAATTTGTTAATATTGCTCCTCCTCTCTACGAAGTATCTGGTGATCATCAACTTACCAAGCTCGCGGATACGATGCTTCAACATCTGGTTCTCGCGGACAAGCATCTGAGTTTCGGCCTGGTAGAAAGCACTCTCATCTCGGCCGCTCAGCAACAGAGCATCATTGATATCACCGCCGATCGAGGTCGCACGAAGCCGGGGCGATGCTCCACGGCTCGCTCCCCGGCTCGGAGTTCGCGACCGCCGTTGAAGGTCGGCTCTAGCCATGTCGAACGAGCTACGTGGATGTCGGTGTCGAGGAGACTGACTGAAGGAGCCAGCATGGCTGGGAAAGGTGGCACCGGGGATCGGGGTGGGCTGCGCCACGGATCGCTCCGAGATAGCACTAGTGTCTTCGGCAGACGGTCCTGGTTGGCCCTGAGCAGCTTGGAGCTGCTGAAGCTGAAGCTGCTGCTGTCGGATCATATGCAACAAGCGGTTCTAAGCATTCCCGTTAGTGTTAGATACACGCCAAAATCCATTTGTATTGTTTAACATACCACCTGCGCTTCTTGCTCTTCTTCAAGCTCTTGGTGCAGTTCCCCCAAGCTGGGGGTCCGGTGATGGTGTGGGTCGCGGGGTAGTAGCATTGGCGAACCTGAGGGGAGGCGGGGGCTCGCGGCGCCGAAGCCGTTCAGTGAGCCGGCTTGGTTATCGTTGACCATCTCGCCGGGCGCTGGAACGTTGGGGTCGTTGAGTTGAAGGTTCATGAGAACCACAGATCGCCTCCGACCCTCCTCAGGCGATGACGCTTGATTTCGAAGAGAGCTAATCGAAGATCCTGTGTGACAGAACAGCAACTTGGTTAGCGGGCAGGTGCGAAGGAGTTAATTGCAAAGGGAACGGGACAGAAAAAGGAATGCGGCATGCGGCATGGGATGTATAAAACATCAAGGGGGCTTACTTCTGGAAACCTCTTGGTGCAGCCCAGCATTCATAGTCGCCGCAGCTTGAAGCGACGTCGAAGCTCTTCTCTGCCTAGGGGATGTAGGGGGAGAAATAGGCGGAGACTCTTCTTCTCCAATGGGTTGGATTGGGTCGAACATATTGTCTTCGCGGATGACAAGTTGGTGGCAAGCGTTGGAAGTGGTGGTGGTTGTTGGGTTGTGGGGGGTTTGTCTTTGACGTTTGTCTGCTGGATTATGTGAACAAGATGTGGGATCGGAACTTGTGACTGGTTGGATTCAGTTATGAATGTCGTTTGTTTGCATTAATGTTAGACAAAGGAAGGGTCGTTTGACTCTTTTGACTAGGTATTGGGCAAGATAAAGAAGACGTGTTGATTGAGCTTCTTCATGGTTGGCCTATTTATCGAGGTTCCGCAGCTGAGTTTCGAAGGCAGGTGAGGTTGTGATGGTGGGGTATTAGTTTGGGGAAGGCACGAGGCAGCACGGCCTGGCCGTCGAGTGTCACTAGTGTACTTGGTAGTACGAAGACTTGGTAGTGTGCTTGGTATTAGTGCTGAGTCGTCCGCTGTACGCTATCAATACTGGCGCGAATCCGCATCATAGCGTCACGATATAGTGTTGGGTCAGCCGATGGGTCAGTCCATAATCGCAAATCCCCTCGGTAGCGGCAGTGGCGAGTCTTTGTCTTTCCCAACCATATCAACCAGCCTTCCTCCTGACCAATCAATCATTTCAGTAGATTTAGATGATCATCTCATTCGTGATTCAGGAAACCCATATTGACACACAAGTGCTGTCAGCTGCTCCAAGCAAGCTTTGGCTCAGCGTACGGGTATCTCCGCAGCCGAACCAGGACCACGCGGGCAACTCCAGAAGAGTATGGCCCGTGCCCAGCCACTTACAGAGGCGGAGCACCGACGTAATTGCTGAGTTGCAGTGGAGGAGACACTGGAGGTGGACTTTGCGGACGCCGCGGCTCAAGTCAACGGAGCGTGAGCAACCTCCTTGATGACTGGCGGCCCTCATGTTCTCCTCCAACCAGCCGAGCTCCGCCCTCGACGCGCTCCTAAACCGCCCTCGTCCCGGCGCCTGGCAGAAGTTCATCGAGAGGCCCTGCATTTTCCTCGCTCGGAAACTGTACACTTGGAGGGTCCCCATCCCCGCCATACCCATAGTAGACCCTGTATCAGTCGTTTGCATCTCCGACACGCATAATAGCCAGCCCGTGCTCCCGGACGGCGATGTTCTCATCCACGCCGGCGACCTAACAAATTCCGGGTCTCTCGAGGAATTGCAGTCCGCGCTGTCATGGTTGTCCGCCCAACCTCACGCAGTAAAGGTCGTCGTCGCCGGGAACCACGACTTCCTGCTCGACCCAGATCAAGACCACCGCAACCACACCGGCCCGGGACAGACCGCCGCCGACCAGCGAGCGATGCTAAACTGGGGAGATATCATCTACTTGGAAAATTCCGAGGCGACGGTCACTTGCACCAACGGGCGACGCCTACGTCTCTACGGCAGCCCAGCCTCGGCAAGTTATAGCAACGGCGCATTCCAGTATAGTCGCTCCAAGGATATTTGGAAAGGAAGCCTCCCCGATGATGGCCTTGACATTTTGGTTACGCACGGTCCACCGCGAGGACACCTTGATCTGCTGAAGGTTGGGTGCCCTTTCTTGCTCAACGAGCTTTGGCGCGTCCGCCCACGGCTTCACGTCTTTGGCCATGTTCACGATGCCGCCGGTACGGAATGGCTGCTCTTTGATGGCCTCCAGGCCGCATACGAGCGTACTGTTGTTGCGGGCGGCGGCGTGTGGAATCTTTTTCGGACCGCTGTAGCCTTTATTCAGTCGCTATTCCGCTCGCCCATCGAGGCTAAGTGCCTGCTTGTTAACGCGGCCATGGTAGGCGGCTTGCGAGACGATGAGCACAGGGAGCCCATCAAGGTCATTATTTAACATACGAAGTGTGCATATCTGATGAGTCTGTAAATGGTTGAAGAAACGCTGGCGTTCAATAGTAAGAGTGAGGACAGGAACTTACTCAGGGTCGATCTTTCCTTCACAAGCATTACGGGAGGTTTCTCAGCAACCATGTTCGTGGCACAGAAACCGCGTACAGCTTGTTTGCTCCTTACCCGGAACAGCAGGAGGTATCAGCAGCGGAATCCCGATTTTGAGCACCTCAGAAATACGCTTTGGTTCTTCGTCGAACACTATCTAACGGGATCTCACCCCACCTCATGGCCAACGATAATGGCCGGACTACCCAGTATGCTGATGTCCATTTGATCATTCGGTTAAATTCCATCTTTACAGTGATATAGCAGGGCGGTCAGGACAGCTGATCAAGCCAGGATTCCTATCCATCGGTCCGTGGTCGAAAAAGACAACAGGCAAAGCTGGCCCATAATCCAAGACGCAACTCCAATGCCATCGCTGCACCAGTTGTATGACATATGCATGCAGATACCTACATTACCAGTCACCCCTTTCTGCTTGCGATCTGAAAGTATAGCAGTTCTACAATCAACCAAGCCTAGCCATCTCCGTGATGCTCCTAGAGCTAAGACAAATAGAGGGAAGACTGTAGGATTGGTGTCATTTGTAGAGCACTATAGCTATCAGATTTAACCTAGAAGGCATCTGTTGAAGTGTGGTTGGTGATGGAATAGTTGGCAAGTCTGAATCGGCTCGTCAATGCGGATTAGTGATTAGGTGCTTAAATAAAAAAAAAACGTGAGCAGTTTTAGGGGGAGTTCGGCACGGCATTATTGAGATCTAGATGACGCCGTCCACTTTACTTATCAGTATATCTCGAACAAGAGTTTGGAACCAGGTTCAGATTTGGTTTGCCAAAAACCAGCTTCTGTGCAGGCCCCTTGTGGGAGGATGATCTTAGACTTTACAAGACATTAGCAGATAGACATGATTGACCACAGATATCACTGATGATTGCCTAGGGCTCCCAAGGTAGTTGTCTAGATATCTAAGTCTCTCCAATTGAACTATTGATCGACCTCATTTGTTTCCCTTTCTTCTTCTTTTGTGACCCTCATAGTCATTCGAGTCCCCCAAGTGTCCCAGTAGCCTGTGACCAGCCACACCACATCGCCAGTAAAGAGGCAATCTAGGAGCCGGTTTGCGGAAGCACAAGGCGCATCATCGATATATCGAGTATACCATTTGCTCTGTTCATTAATAGAAACTAGGCCGAGATCTAATATAGCCTCCTCATCTCCAAGGGGATATTACGTTTTGGTTTGCCTTGCCCTTGTCCGATATGGCCGAAGAACAGAGATTGTATAGTAGACGAGGCGATCTTATACCACACATACCTGGGTACTTCGTACCGATCTTCTAGTCTTTTGGCAATATAGGAATCAGGCAACACATTGTAAGTAGAAGTGAGGTATCACAGTTGCTCGCCCATCACAGAACTGAAAACCACTTCCTACTCCACCACGAACCACATCACCCTAAAGGATCTAGGGCTCGAAGTAAATAATATCGATGTTGCCGAGGGAACCACGGTGCTTGATTCATCAGAACCAGCGTGTTCCAACGTCAGTTGATGTTGCTCTTTCATGTTTATATAGAGAGGCTGCCTCGTCTCGTCAAGCCGGCGAAGCAGACGACTATCTTAGGAACTCGGAGCTCATCCCAAGGATCCCGTTCATTCAAATCCAGCCAGGTTACAGAGACGGGCTGGTGCTCTACCACCTTTGGTATCTATTTGCGACCCCCGTGCGAAGGCCAATTCTCTCGAGAGTATTTGGGTCGACTCGTGGGACTTCGCACAAACGGCGCTATATATTCCGTTATTTCGGGGAACTGGAAGCCTCAATTCTCTAGGCCCTGTCTGCATCCTTAGGGCAGGCATGTTGACGTCTGTGATTTCTGATAATTAGCTTTTTAAACTTTGAGCCCTTTCAAACCACACTACACTTAAACATACTCCGCCGGCATTAACTACTAAGTATGAACTGGCGCGCATTGCGTTCACTGGCATGAACGCTAAACAGCCCTGAGAGGTCGTGTCGTGTAGGCTTGGTACGCCAGATAGGGAAGGTCCATCTATCAATCGATCTGTGGAAGGGATCATTGATATAGTGTACTTCGCAGTTAGATCTCGGGTGCGGAGAGAAAGCAACGAAGCAATGCGCAAGCTTGCTCTTGGCCTTTGCATAGCACTCCGAGGCTAGATTCGGTCCAGACTCAACCTCCAACCCCAGATTCTAATGACAGAGGGCCTACACTACGGTGTCTGGGTGGACCAGCGACTCTAATCGTGGCCTTAGGTGATGAATGGGCCGTGCAATGGCTCGGTTCTCGGAGGCGGAGCGGCTTCGACCGAGGCAACGGAGGAACATCACGCTTGCACGTCGCATGTCTGTTCCAAGGGACTCATCAGTAGGATGTCGACCTTTTTACTATCATTTATTTAATTGTTCTTTCTATTTTTCAATTCTTCTTGAGCCGGTGAGGGTCAACTGTTTATGAATTACTACCATTTGGGAGAAAATATTGATGGAGAGATACTGGGCCGTTGGAGACAGTATAAAACATGAAGGGCTGCATCTCAAGACCTGCCAAGCTTTGAACTTCTGTTGGATCCATGCCTGTACGAAGCACGAAGCACGAAGTAATACGATCTCAAGTGTCTGCACCAGTGTACCTCGGCGTGCCGGCATCAATCATGGGTGTGCCAAGCAGTTTCAAAGGCGCGAAACCCTTGACAAAGCCACAATAGTCACCGCTAATAATGATTGGGTCGACCACCAAATGGCTGGTTCTGACAGTATCGACATCAGGCGATCTGGATGGCTGTCCAACAGCTTTCGACAGGGGCCGAGGCTGCAAAACTGCTAATCCCTTGTTTTGCTCGACGCAAACTACGAATAAGCCGCGACTCTGGGACTCTGTGTGAGTACCGCCCTCGAACGATCGCGGATGTGAGAACAAGGATTGCGACCACCTCGTCGGATTCTCGGTGTCACGACCTCCTGCGGAGCACTACGAAGGATGAAGCAAGAGAGAACAAAACGGAAGTGCTTCGACGAAGTACATACCAAGGGCCAACCACCATCTTGTGTACAAGCTCAGGTGCTATCTCGAGGTACTACTCGTACCCTACATCTTGGGCTTCATCCCTGCCCCTCCCATGACTCCGACCTACACGTTTTTCCAGGTCTAGGAATCCCTTGCCAGATTCGGGAAAAACTTTTTTGCTCTTTTGTCATGATGTGTGAAGGAGACTAAACTAGCACCAAGCTCTTATTAGCAAGGGTTCTCACAGCCTTGGTGGAGGGGCGATGAAAAGGGCTCCGTGTGTACACTAAGACGTTAATAGTGAAGGGGCCGTCGGAGACGATACTGGACTTGGCCGAGATCTACAAAACCGGTTGGGATCTTGCATTGTAATCCCGTTGGCGATATTGGCGTGACTCCTCCTACGATCTTGGTAAGTACTTCGTCGTCATTGTTTATCACCTCGTATGTATCAATTACTTCGTACTTCGCGCTTCGGAAGTGCTAGGTAAAGCGGAAATCTCTGATCTAATTCATCCCCCTAATCCCCAATCGTTAGCAACATGGGGCTAGCCCAGAGTAAGGAAAGTGCAGGAAGACATCAATCCGTCATGGACTAGACATGTCGTGTAGTGTACTTCGTACGCTCCCTCCCTTGGCAACTTAGCAAGCAATAGTCTCCCATTCTCCAACGCCAAGACCCCTCACTCACTCCTTCGTACGCAGTATCATGGGGCTGGTGTAAGACCCCAGCGCAGCCTGGCAAGCCATCAATTGATGTGATCATTTCCCGCTGGGGGGGAGGAACCCTCTCCAGGCAGCCCAACCAGGCGCCACGACATGTCACTCACCTGAACTACCAGGTATAAACCCCTGGCGATGATGGCTGCGGGTTGGTCGGAAGCGTACCCGCAAACATTGAACTCTAACGCTACTGCAGGAACATGGCCCTGACACCCGGTACTTGTGGCGAGGGAGTTGGGAGGTTTGCGATCTGGTTCTCAGAAACGTGAGCCGAAAATAATGGCGTTGGTTGTTTCCTTGTTTCTTTCTCTCCCTCTTTTCTTCGATTATCGGAATGTTTCTGAGACGAGGATGGGGCTTTGGTGGGCCAAAACTGTGCGGGCTTTGACGGTTTCAATGATTCAAAGAGTCAATGAACATTGTCCAAGTCCTGCTGCAAAGAATTCAACTGGCCTGCCCCCAAGGCGCAGTCTCTGTTACAATACAAGTGGAGAGAGTTGCACCCGCAAACACCGCCGCGGTTGTACTGCCGATATTAAACATGTGCAGTACGACATAACTTCATACTTCGTAGGTTTGATTCGAATGTAATTACATCCCTTTTTCAGCTTTCGCTCCTCTACAGGCTGATAGGTTGGACGACACGTCTCCAGTTCATTGGAAGTCGTGCTGAAAATAGCATTTGAAATGACATCAATCATCGATGGGGGAACAATGGTGCCTCCTTGAGTCCTTCGGAAAATATCGAGTCCCTCGTGGCTCGTATTGTCCTAGAACCAACCGGTCTTGTCCTACCATAGCCCAGGGTTCTCGAGACGAAAGGCCGCAGACCAATCCGCCCACCAGCGCCATCGTGTAACTTTTTTGGTGAAATGGCTGATGCATTTCCTTTGGATTGGTTCGCAAGAGACGTGGTTCGACGACGACTCGCATCCGCACTTCGTACGACCGCGTGAACTGAAAGAAGAAAAAGGGGGGATCAATGGGAGGAGCAAGGTCGTGGGTGCCATGACGCACTTCTTGGCTTACTGACCCTCATACTTCATGCTGAGTCTGGCCCTGGGTGGGTGATATCAGACAGGTTCCCTATCTGCATGCGTCCTGGTCCTCAGACCTTCTGCGACATCCGTGATACCCACCTTGACTCCGTACAATCAAGTCTTGCATACAGCAGCGCCCGAAAGTTCGTAGGAAGTCATGGCGAAAAGGAACCCTACCTTACGAAGTATACTTTGCATAACGGAGAAAGGGAGAAAAAAAGAAAAGGTGAAGGAGGAGTTGAGGGTGGAGATGCCCGTTTTCGTCATTCCGTTTTCATGGATGAACCACAGTGGAAAGCTCAAGCTTCTTTCGTTTTAGCGAAGATCATCGGTAGTTTTGCAGATCCTCCAAAACCTCCCAACCTTCCTTGGAAGACCCTGGGAATACCTTGCTCGTTGTAGGATTGTGGTGAAACATGGTGCGACCCTAAGTGAACCATTTTCGCGTTTTTCTTTCTTTCTTTTCCTTCTGTCCAGCATCCCTTAATGCTACATGTTAGGGGATGTGAGAGAGATCGCCGAGGTCCTTTCTTGACGAGGTTGTGATGGGAATTGTCACATTTTCCCCGAGTTTGCGAAGGCAGCGAACAACAGTAAACAGGCTAGTATACTTTACTTCGTCCTTCGTAGTAGCAGTGGTTCCTAGCCCGAAGCAAGTTGAAGTCAACCCACGCGGGATGAAGGATGGATTGAACTCGTCCCTCGTGCCCGCCACGCTAAGATGTCCGTGTCCTCTGTAAGACTTTAGGGCTTACGCAAGTACGAAGTACGAGTCCATCAATCGAAATTTCATGAAGCAAACTGCCTGCAATCGACATCAATGAACCTCGAGTGATTGTCATGAAGGTTAAGCCAGGATTAGATTCAACCTATCAATCGATCAACACAATGAGTATTTTGCCCTCTGACAGACACAACCTGCGAAACATGAAGTGGTTTTACTCTGCTTCTTACTTTTCAACTTTATTCTATTTATTTATTTATTTATTTATTTCCCTCTTCTCATATTTCGCCTCTTGTTCTTCACGATGGCCTCGCGTTTCCCGCGTGCCCAAAGCACGCCCTTTCCCCTTATTGATCACTACACTACAGTGTTGCCTCTACTCACTCTTACTGGTCCTCGCCACTGTACAAGACCCGAACTGCACCCTCCGTCACATCAGCACTCAATCCCTTGTGATCGTGACTAAATGGTCGTACCTGCATGAAGCGCGAAAGAAACACAAGTACGAAGTAGATCGCAACGGACCTACTGGGGCACAACAGACGGAGGAGGGGTAAAGAGAATATGGAGAGAGATGGAGAGAGACATCGATCGCTCATCGACATCAAATCAATCTCGAGATTCCCCCATCATGACTTCGTACTTTCGCACCCGTTCAGAATGTCGTAGCTATTCTAGGTAACAAGCGATGCATGTACTAGCCGAGAAAACACCTAGCGAGTAGACTGCAATGAGCTCAAGCCGGAGACGGGATACTGCAGCGCAGCGCAGTGCATCAAAAGCATAACTGGTCATGAATTTTCTTGCAGCAGGGACTCGAGCGAGACATACATAGTGTACTTGCTAGTTTTGGAGTAAGGAAATGTCAATCTGGACCAGTACGAGCTAGCGGCCATGTTTCTTCATCCAAGGGATCCTCTTTTCCGAGTTTAAACTTGCTTCTTCTCTGTCTTATTTTGGTCTTCGACGTCGGGAGCCACCTGATATTGACGCACGTCGATGATGGCGGAAAATCCCCCCCTTCCAAACCCATGATTTCCGTGGTTTGGTTTGTCGGGACAAGAAAAAGTACCAGCAACCTGGATAAAATACAAATCCCCGAACACGTTGAGGTACTTTGTAGACAATGACCAAAATGCCCGGATTTTTATCAATTGATTGTTGTGGATCGGTCGGTCACTGCACCCAAGACGGGCTTCATACTTGATATGCATTAAGGCTTGAAAAAGCCGAGCGGCGCCTTCTATCCGGGCCAAACATTGGAGGTAAAAAACCCACCTTAATGCGTCGTTATTAACATCCCCCGCGACGGGAGGAGGACAAGCACCTCCAAGAAGTTCATTCCCTGGCTTGGGACTCGGTCCCATTATAAAGCATCGCAAAGATCTCGGTCCCCAAAGGTACCCGAGTAATAAGAATAAGAATAAGTTTAAGAATACTTGGCAAACACATCAATTGATCTGATATAAATATAAGGGCAACGCTCGAATCCTCGCGTACGAACCATCCGAGAACGATCGACCGGGACAGATTGGTCATCCGCATCGTTCTCCCCCATCATCCTTGACGAAGTACGAAGTAAACAACGAAAATACTCAGTACACGGCACGTTCAATTTAGACTCGGGCGGGTTAGGAATCACATGAGTTGCTTGTTCGAGCTGAGCCTCTTCTTTCCATCAATGTCCATGTCCATTCATGTCTTGTGATGGTTAAATCGCCGTAATTCGACTCGACCCCTGTTACCCCGAGCTGGAATTAATCCTTACAAAGTACGAAGTAGTGTAGACAGCTCGCCGTGCCAATAGCTGAATGAACAGGACGAATCTTGTCGTCGCACTTGCCTCGTCTCATACGAACAAAGGTACGACTTCAGGTGTCCACACTGGGACTACATCTGTACCTCGTACCTACCAGGAATATTGTGCTTCCCTTCCCCCCAAGTTCAATGTGGCTCCATGTCACTTCTCACCCCTCCCCCCAAACCCCTGCTCGCCGGTCAGACTTCCCGCGATGGGTATTACTCAAACTGCCTGTGCAGAAAACGGTACGAGGTATTTCGTACAATCATTATTGATATTACCGGGCCATGTACTATAATTGTCGAGGAGTACTTCGCACCCATCCACCGTTTCTGTTGTATACGAAGTACTTATCGGAAAATAGTGGTACTTTGCTTTCAGGGACGGCAGGTATCTTTCCTTTGCTCCTGCTCCCAGTTTTCTGCTCTCGGGTGAGTATGAGTACCTCCTTCTCTGTTTTGTCTCTCGCGCCCACATCACGGACCAATTCGCCCTATCCGTCTGGATTCTCCTCCTGTCAGGTTGTGTGTACACGGTCCTATTATTACCACCGCACTACCTTTTCACGTACTTCCGCCCTCTTCTGGTCTTAATGTCCAAGCACCCTGGCTATTTTTTCGCGTCCCTTTTTTCTGTCTTTTTTTTTTTCCTTTTTCTTTCTGTTTGTACGTTTGTATTCCCATTAATGCTATATTCCCAGGTCTCAATCTTCCCTCACTCTTCTCTCTCTCCCTTTCCTTGTTTTCCCCTCGTCATCTGACCGGGTTATCGCATCTTGAACCTCCCGTGTTCGACCGGTGTTAGCCAGCAGAACCTTGCTAATCGAAGATAACACTGAGCTTGCTGTGTGCTCACTGACCCACTCGCCATCCCATCCCCCACCCCATAATAAGCCTGTTGTTGTGGACCGTCCTTCCCCCCAGCTTCGGTTATAAGAGCCTACCCAGCAATACGTGTGGGACGCCTATTATATACGCCGGAGACGCCCCCAGATTTCCTCGACTGATTCCTTTCTCCGGGTTGGACCATGTCGACTTGACGTAACTAATACCATTATAAACTCACGTATATACCTATAATATCCGAACGAGGAAACACGCGAAGAAGGGGCAAAATAAGGTCGCCGACAGACCGTGTCATTCTCCTCGCCAGGTTTCCTCTCGCTTCCTCTGCCGCGAAAAAGAAGAACCCCACAATAACCCGGCTGAACGGCGCGTGCCTCTTTTCCCTATCTCTTTTATATGCTCCGTCTCGATCCTACTCCTCTCGCCACATTCCCTGACCTCCTTCCTCTCGGCCTTTGCACCCTCTCCGCCCAGTCGCCCATGTCTAATCCCAACATCTCATCCGATCCGTTATAAACACTCGGTTCCTCGCAGGCCACAGCTGAGAGAGTGTGTCCCAGTTCATCAGACACCTACCCACCTGTCAATCTGCCTTACTCGCCTCATAGCAGTAAGCTCCTGCATTCCATAGCGCAAGCTTACTCACAGAAGCTTGCCGACAATGCTTCAACCAGATGCGAATTCCGAACAAAACGGCCCATTTGAGGCCCTCCACAACCAGACCCCACATCACCGTAGGTTGAGACCGCCGGACCTGCATGTCATGACGAGCGAAGAGCAGCGCGTACCTTTGAAGCCGGACACAAAACTTGGCCGCCGTGAGTCCAGGATAGGCCTGCGTGGCTTATTTGGCCGCTCGAAAACCGGCAAGGAAGGAGATGCGCCGACGTCGCCAGGCCAATTAATGAAACCAGGGGGCATTCGCGCCTCCTGGGTCGACCTTAGCAGCTGGACTGCCTACGCCGGCGCGCTACCTCACCAGCGATCCACGCCCACCTTGCCGACGATACCTGATTGCAGCGCACCCCCAAGCCCAGCTCTCACGTCGGCAGCGGCAGCAGCCGCCGCGCGCCAGAAGCTCTCTAATGGAGGAGCCACGAGATCAGCGCCGCCACCAAGGATGAGTCGCGGTACGCTGGCCACGTGGGACCCTCCACCGCTGTTCCAGGCGTATCCACAAGCCATACGCCACGCTCATTTGCCTGCTTGCACCCACTCGGCCGACACGATTTTGCGTCTCAACGACAAGAGGAACGCGCGAGATGACATGGACGCCGTCAACGACATATCCGCCGACAAGGACAAGAAGAAGAAGCATCGGCGGAATCTTTCAAGCATGCTCGAATGGACGACCAAGATCTATGTCCTAGTCACGTCGGGTTACCTGCTCCAGTATTCCGGGGAGGGTTCCTTTGATCGACTTCCTGAGAAGATGCTGCACCTAGGAAAGGACTCGGCTGCGTTCGCCAGCGATGTTATTCCCGGCCGGCACTGGGTCCTCCAGATTGCTTCTGTGATGGAGGCCAATGGCGCGGCGGCATCCGATTCCCGATCCCTCTTCTCCCGCCTACCTTTCCGCGCAAGCGAAAAGCGACATGCGTCAAATTTCCTGATGGTGTTCGAAAGTGCGGAGGATATGGACGCGTGGATCACGATATTACGGCGTGAAATCGAAGCTCTCGGTGGAAAGAAGAATCTTTCTGAGACGGGCAAGCCAAAGGCAAATGACAACGTCTTGGAACTGAAAGCTCAGCCGAGCCAGCGGACCTTGGTTGTCAGGGATCCGGAGCGATTTTCCAGGATGATACAACCTCAGGAACTGACGTGGCAGCGCGATCGAACCGTTATGATGAATGGTGAAGATGCTGAAGGATCCGTGACAGTAGTGGAAGCCGATTTAACACCTGAGCAATCGATGGACGATATTTCGACGACAAACAGTGTGGTTTCCCATGACGGTAGGCAGCTTGATAATCTTCGAGATAGCACCGGTGCCAACCGACTCTCTTTCATCTCATCTGGCCAACGCACCATCATCACCTCCGCCGGCTCATCCCCAGCCTGTTCTCCCACGAGGGATAGCTTTGCTAGCTATTTTGAAGAGGTTCCCTTAAGAGAACCCGTTCCAGAGGTCCGCCCGAGACCCAACGCGGCAGCCATAGCAGACCGCCGCCAGTCAATGCAGGGCATGAATCCGCTCGTCGATCCGAAGGTCGCTAGCTTCGTGCGACCTCACTCTACATACGGTCCTGGCCAGTTTCCCGATCCTACAGTGACCTATTGCGCAACGACACCAAACTTTAGCGTTCCTCACTCCGTTAGTAGGCGGTACTCACTGGCGAAGCCACCCGCGCCTGCACCCACACTCGAGACCGTGACCACGGTATCGCCGCAAGTACTTGATCAACAACCATTCCAATCAGCTCATCCGCTGAGGGTCAGCAGCCGGAGATGCCCCCCAGCCGGTCTCATGCTGTCTCGACCTCTCTCTATCGTAGCGGACCAGCCTTCTCCGATTTTGGAACTAGAACCACTGCAGACACCCGCAACAACTGATCAATCCGATAGTCCTTCTCAACAAGAGCACACAATCATCGTCAGCGTCTCCCCGCCCCCTCATTCGCCGCTCGCGTCCCCTATCGAGAACGGGTTTGTCGACGCACACGAGGCAGAGGCGGCAGGTTTAGCGCATGGTGATGCAGTCGATTTGGGCGTAAATTTGACCCCGCCGCGGAAAGCATCGTCGATGCAAACTCTCCGGACAACGACGGGACATAACCTCGATTCTCCTACCCCGTCTCTACCGATACAGGCCGATGTAGAGGCTGCCGAAGCTGTGCGGCGGTGCAGGTCATCCTTTGACTACTATCCTCGACCGAGGAGCCGATCTCCGTCCACCGTGACGTCAAAGCAGGCTAAGAGGGCGAGTCTCCAGAACTTGAGCCCATCGGTGACCGACAAGCGGACTGCACGGTTCTCTTTCTCAAACGCATCTGACCACTCGAACCCACCCCCTACAATTTCTGCCCTTCGTGCCTTTTCTCAGTTGAAGCACGGGGTGCCTCTCGTACCGGTAACTGCCAACGCTGTTAATGGAGCGCAAATGTACCCGAATGGGCGGCTGTCTGTTGACAAGCACGCCGTCCCAAGCCGCCGGAGCATGCCGCAACTTGTTGAGGGGCCCCCTCCGGCCCCCCCACCGACGTGTGCTCTCCCGCCAATCCCTCAAAGGCGGGTCAAGGCATAGATATTTGCCTATGCCTGCAACACTTTTCCACTCTCTCTTTTCTCCCTTCAGTTTTCCTTTGTTACAAGAGTTCTCACATATTTGTGGCTTTGGCTGAGTCCGGCATAACTCAATCTGGCCTCGACATTTTTTCCTTTGTAGCAGCATACCCACTTGACGACTTCGCGAATTTCGATGGCCGGCTACGATGCATACTCCTAAAGAGGGTCCGGATATATTTCAGGCGTTAATTTTTCCCCTATTTTTCTTTCTTTTTTCCGTTTGAATGTATAAATATCGCTGCTACGTTAGAGATGCGTATGAGAAGGGGAAGGCGCCCACTCCGCCAGGTAGCAGCTGAAGGTGTTTTTGGAGTATATAGGATTTGGGTCTGATTTTCCTGGGCGAGATCTCCGGATGAGACAACATTGAAGAGTTATGCGATTGTAGCTAAGAGGCTCCTGGGGATCAAATGACGGGTCATGTGGACTACGTAGGGTATTCGGGGAATTGAAGACTCGTTGACTGGCTTGAAGTTGAAGTAACTGAGCTAAGTGATGTTCGTTTACGAAGCAAGTTGGTCCGGTGTCGACTCTTGCTGCAAGCGATTTGTTGCTGGAATTATTAGGTCAGCAGCGCCAACAGGCTGCAATTGTGAACGGATGCATGCTAGCTGTTTTGCCGATAAACTCCCGCCATTTATCCCGCGTCTGGGGTCGCCCACCTTTGCCCCTCCACAGAAATCTTGTGCTTTCAGTCAACGCCACACGAAAAGTGCGAAATTCGAGGAACTCAAATCGATATCCCCTCCGAAATTCTAAATTCTGGTCGACGAGGTTTTACGAAACCAAAACCAAAAACAAACCCAACCTTCGAGATTCTCCCCGAGCCGAATCAAGCGATCATCGCCGACCGACCGACTGTGCAATTTTTGACCAACTAAATATCCGATCAATTTCGCGGAAGCCCACCCAAGAAAACCATCCAACATGGCGACCAAGACTAAGTACGTTTTACCAGACCCGCCCACATTCGCCCCCCCTCCCATCCCGATAACCCCCCC